>CM042253.1:7425595-7570595 GCA_023566225.1 Romanogobio albipinnatus | reverse complement strand
CATTTAACTCCAGCCCGTTCACACTACGAGTGCTAACTATACCGATAATATATTAACGTACACTTCAACGCACAATATCATTGTGCTTCTTATAAACACTGCAGTTTTGATTGGCTGTCAATGTTTTTATCGATCATCAGTTAAAAGAAAAATCCTTTTTTTTTTTTTTACTGTTTCTGAGTATATTGTATCTTTGTGTTGATATTGTTATAGTTGTGGTTTTAGAACATTTTTAAAACTAGATCGTTATCATCCCTTCTGTAAACTCCAGTTTAGGGAAACAATCGTGTTCATTTCCCCAGCAGCGATGCAGTGACTTTGGTCATTGTGCTGGAATCACAGACCTGGTTTGATTGAGTCCAAAGGTTATTTACCGCACCTTATGTTCTTGATCTGATGTTGCTTTTAATCACACCAATGTGTGATTTTATCTCAAACTTAGGTGTCAAGTTTCAGAATGAAATAATGCTTTGGTTTTGTGCTGTGTGAGTGTTCATGTGCTGTGGTGAAATGTGACAGCCCTGCTTTTGAATTTTTGCGGGAGTTTTCGTCCCCGCCTAAACGGCCAAGCGAGTTACAGCCTCAACAGGAATGACGGGAATGCGGATGAGCTGCAGATAAACACGCCTCTGTGAGTGAGTGAGAGAGAGAAAGAACACTTTAGGGATTTATCCTGTGGGTTGATCAGCCACAAACCTCAAAGTTAGGAAAAGCATTTTTGTAAGGGACTGGCAAGCTGTTATTAAAACCAGTTCTTTCCATTTTCATAAACTTTTCTTGAAATTCCATGATGGTTCTGGAGTGGTTTTGTCACATTCTGGTTCTTTTTGACGGTTTTGATGGCTCTACTTTCTGTCTGTCAATGAGAACAGTCAGTATGACCTTTCCTGTCGGGGTCAGTAAAGAAGTTTAACTAGTAAACAAGCGAAGTTATTGTGCAAATAGTTCTCGAATGCAGAAGCTCTGTTGAAAAGATGAGCTAATAGGATCTTTCACACATACAGGACATCTGCATTTTACAGTTTAACAATCATGATAATACTGGAAAATCGGTTCTGGGATGAGAAATTCTCCTCATCCGGACAGATGAGGAAAACAGTGCATTCCTTTTAAAGGTCATTTGACTAATTTCTGATGATTGTATATGCAGCGTATACAGAGCTTCAGAATAACATTTGAGAGCAGTGGCACCAGCGCCACTATATTCTACAGATAGTGGCTCCTGCATCTTTCACCATGTTCATTTCCCCAGCAGCGATGCAATAACTTTGGTCATTGTGCTGGAATCACAGACCTGGTTTGATCAAACGCTACTCTGATTGAGTCCAAAGGTTATTTACCGCACCTTATGTTCTTGATCTGATGTTGCTTTTAATCACACTAATGTGTGATTTTATCTCAAGTCAAGTTTCATAATGAAATGATAATGCTTTGGTTTTGTACCGTGTAAGTCTTTCAGCTCATGTGCTGAGGTGAAATGCGACAGTCCTGCTTTTTAATTTTTGCGGGAGTTTTCGCCCCCGCCTAAACGGCCAAGCGAGTTACAGCCTCAACAGGAATGATGGGAATGCGGATGAGCTGTTGATAAACACACCTCTGTCTCTTGTCAAGCCCTTGAAAAGGGGTACGAACCCTGAGATGAATAATGTTTGCCAGCAGCCATATCACCCTGTAGCCCTAGACTGGTTTCCCACTGATGCGAAGCAGGGCTGAGGCTGGTCAGTACCCGGATGGGAGACCAACTGGGAAAACCAGGTTGCTGCTGGAAGAGGTATAGTGATGGGGACACTATACTGTAACAAGCACTGTCCTTTGGATGAGATGGTAAACCGAGGTCCGGACTCTCTGTGGTCATTAAAAATCCCTGGGTGTCCTTCGATAAAGAGTAGGGGTGTAACCCCGGCATCCTGGCCAAATTTGCAGGTTGACCTCTGTCCATCATGGCTTCCTAATCATCCCTGTGTGTATATATATATATATATATATATATATATATATATATATATATATATATATATATATATATATATATATATATATATATATATATATATATATATATATATAATATATATATATAATATATATATATATATATATAATATATGCACTCTCGGTACAGACGTCAGAACCGCATCTCAGCAGCAGATCTTCATTTGTGTGTGTGACGGAGGGATTCCTGCCGCTGTTTTGACTTTAAAATTCGATACACAAAATATACGTCATAAAAGCTTACCAATTAGGTTGTGAATGTGTCCCTATGACTTTAGGATTGCTATCTTTAGGTTTGGTGTTAAGAATGACTAAGCAATCCAGGACTAAATGTATCGCTTTAGTTTGTGATCCCAACTAAGAAAACCAAACTATATGTGTGTATGTTAGTGCGAACACACCCTTAGAGTTTGTTGTAAGATATAAATGTTTTTCAAAAGCGCATGATGAAAATCAGTGGAAATAGGTTTGTGGGGATTTAGATGCTGGCAAAACGATCAGCTAGGGTTCTTCTCTTCAAGCGGTTTCCAACAATGTGTCTTTGTTTCTTCAGGATGCAATTGAAAACAAGTCTGCTAAATTTAGTCACTGGCACAGCTCAGGATTGGTCTTGTTCCTGGTGGGTGTCCCACAGGTTATCTGTGAATGTGGGAGTTTATAGAGCATTTGCTCACAGCTGTTCGAGCACTTGTGTTGATGTTCTGGAGAACATTACAGAGACACTCGATCCTCTGATGCATCGCAATTCTCTCTTAGATTCTGAATCGATTCTGGTTAAATGCACTTGCATCTCCAAATGATTTTATGATGTAAAAATTATTTCTGTCTTAAAGACAAACATCTGATATGTTCTGTGCATTAGTCTGAACACATTTCATGATTGGAGAAATTTTATTTCACGATAGTAATATACACTCACCTAAGGATTATTAGGAACACCTGTTCAATTTCTCATTAATGCAATTATCTAATCAACCAATCACATGGCAGTTGCTTCAATGCTTTTAGGGGTGTGGTCCTGGTCAAGACAATCTCCTGAACTCCAAACTGAATGTCAGAATGGGAAAGAAAGGAGATTTAAGCAATTTTGAGCGTGGCATGGTTGTTGGTGCCAGACGGGCCGGTCTGAGTATTTCACAATCTGCTCAGTTACTGGGATTTTCACGCACAACCATTTCTAGGGTTTACAAAGAATGGTGTGAAAAAGGAAAAACATCCAGTATGCGGCAGTCCTGTGGGCGAAAATGCCTTGTTGGTGCTAGAGGTCAGAGGAGAATGGGCCGACTGATTCAAGCTGATAGAAGAGCAACTTTGACTGAAATAACCACTCGTTACAACCGAGGTATGCAGCAAAGCATTTGTGAAGCCACAACACGCACAAACTTGAGGCGGATGGGCTACAACAGCAGAAGACCCCACCGGGTACCACTCATCTCCACTACAAATAGGAAAAAGAGGCTACAATTTGCACAAGCTCACCAAAATTGGACAGTTGAAGACTGGAAAAATGTTGCCTGGTCTGATGAGTCTCGATTTCTGTTGAGACATTCAGATGGTAGAGTCAGAATTTGGCGTAAACAGAATGAGAACATGGATCCATCATGCCTTGTTACCACTGTGCAGACTGGTGGTGGTGGTGTAATGGTGTGGGGGAGGTTTTCTTGGCACACTTTAGGCCCCTTAGTGCCAATTGGGCATCGTTTAAATGCCACGGCCTACCTGAGCATTGTTTCTGACCATGTCCATCCCTTTATGACCACCATGTACCCATCCTCTGATGGCTACTTCCAGCAGGATAATGCACCATGTCACAAAGCTCGAATCATTTCAAATTGGTTTCTTGAACATGACAATTAGTTCACTGTACTAAAATGGCCCCCACAGTCACCAGATCTCAACCCAATAGAGCATCTTTGGGATGTGGTGGAACGGGAGATGTATCCCACAAATCTCCATCAACTGCAAGATGCTATCCTATCAATATGGGCCAACATTTCTAAAGAATGCTTTCAGCACCTTGTTGAATCAATGCCACATAGAATTAAGGCAGTTCTGAAGGCGAAAGGGGGTCAAACACAGTATGAGTATGGTGTTCCTAATAATCCTTTAGGTGAGTGTATATATCACAATATAGTTATTTTTGTTAGTAAAATTACAAACAATAGGACAAATAAAATATGAATTATACAAATTATACATTCTGTTTACATACAATAAGCACATGCTGCAGTTTTGTCGTCTGCCGCTTTAAATGCTCAAGTTCGTTACAGCAGGATGGATTCTGATTGGCTGTTTTTATTGCTCATCAGCTGGAGAAAATCATTCCAACGATATAGTTTCTCTGTGCCAGTGTGCCATTGTCGTTATAGTTGTGCTGTAGGGCTGGGCGATATGTAAAAAATATTTGATTGATAATCGCCTTAAATATTGCGATTATCCAAGTATAGGCCTGCGATTCGATAATTGAAACGTTAAAGGTTTGCACCCCTTTGATGGGCATCAGTTAAATACTATCATGTGGCCAGTTGAAAGTAGGGATGCACGATATACAGTATCGGCCACCATATCGGTATCGGCCAATATATGTTCATTTATAATGTTATCGTTATCGGCTGATAATAGAAATTTGGCCGATATATTAAAGCCAATAAATAATGGATCATTTAAATTGCTTCCAGTGCAACGTGCAGTGCCAGTCTCATATCGGCTACATAAAATCATAATGAGAACATCATAATTGTGTGCTTGGGACATGGCTTTTAATGGTGAGACTTTTGTTTTTGTAATCAGGCTCTCAAAAATTATATAAAAATTTTGATTAAGATTTATCTGGCAATATATCGGTTATCGGTATCAGCCAAAATTTTAATGTCAGTGCATCCCTAGTTGAAAGCCATAATCAACAAAAACATATTAACATCACTTGTGCCTAACAAACCCCATAATAACAACATCTTCCTTTTTTGGAAGGAGCCTTGCTCTTCTTTTGCGCATTCCTCATTGTTTCTATCACATGTAAACACCATAAAGTCCCACCCAATCAGAGCTGCACAGACACATACTGCGCTATAAATGATGCAGCAGAATCTGTGCTGGTTGATGCATGTCTGTCACCGCATGGTAAATACCATCAACAACCCAGCCCTTACCTTGAGTGAACCTAACCAACACCTAAAAACAAGGCACATCTGAGACACGGAATATTAAAGGATATTCCCATTATAATCACTAAAAAGCAGCAGTTAAGTTTTGAGCAGTTGAGTGGATTGTGAGTAACCTTAAACGGCTCTAATTGGCCATTGCGTTCAAAAGATCAACAGACATGTCTGTGATTGGTTACATTTCTCACTGCTGCAAAAACACATTGTAAATATAAACCTTTGTCGCTTTTCAGAGCACAAACACAAATACGCCATGGAGATTTTGCCAAATCTGTTTCGCAGGGATGATTTTTTTTACAGTATCCACTGAAGGTGCTCTTGCTTTCGTTTGAGGGGGCTTAACTTAGTTAAAAACAGTTGCTTCACATTGTGCCTGAACTCAAAGGAAAAACCATAGACTGTAAAAAAAATATGGACGTAGTGTCTGTGACATCACCCATAGGTTTCTGAAGAGAGTTTTTGAAGCCTCAAAGTTGGCCGTGGCCATCTTGGTAGCGCGTCACTCTCGGATAACTGACAATGGGCAAAGAGGCGGGACGTGGCTGGAGCTAAGGTGACGTGATGACTAACAAACGGCAATCCACCTGTCACTCAAAGTGGCCACGCCCTTAATTATGCAGAACTTTAAGGCTTTATATAATGTGAACAAATGAGTTATAAAAAAATTCACCCCCCTCACAGTTGTCATGAAGGGCAAAATTAGCCATATAGACCAAAACCACAATTTGTACCAGACTGTAAACATATTTATTTATTTTGTAAAGTTGAGCATTTTAACATGGAGCTCAAAGAGATTCTGCTCCCTTCTGGAGTCTGTCTCTAGTGGCCAGTCAATGAATTGCAGTTTAAGTCACTTCCGTGTTGGCTTCAAGAGAAACTGGTGGAGGTTGCTGCTTGGGAAAAACAGGAAACACTTCCTTCCTCCTCTTGTAGACTTGGAAGAATGGTCATGGGAACCCTGCCTTTGTTCTGAAACTTACTGAGCTGTGCTGCTGTTTAAATGACCATACTGAAGTATACACCGTCCACAAAGCTGTCTAATCAGCAGTACTGATGAAGTCCTCAGATTATGATTTTAATACTCAAAAAGATTACATAAAATCACAGTTTTGGTCGACGCAGAAAGCAGGGAGTTGACTGGAAACATGACAGTTACATATGTGTAACATGCTTAATGTTATTAAAGGGATAGTTCACCCAAAAATGAAAATTAGCCCATAATTTACACACCCTCAAGTC
Source organism: Romanogobio albipinnatus (assembly GCA_023566225.1). Taxonomy (NCBI): domain Eukaryota; kingdom Metazoa; phylum Chordata; class Actinopteri; order Cypriniformes; family Gobionidae; genus Romanogobio; species Romanogobio albipinnatus. The sequence goes on along the minus strand of CM042253.1, from coordinate 7,564,203 downwards.
ATCCTAGGTGTATATGACATTCTTCTTTCAGACGAATAAAGTCTGAGTTATATAAAAAAAAAAAGTCCAAGCATTAGAATTGGATTTATAGTTGCCCTGTTTTTGAAGTCCATAAAAAGTGCATCTGCCCATCAAATAACGTGCTCCATGTGGCTCCGGGGTGTTAATAAAGGCCTTCTAAAGCGAATCGACATGTTTGTGTAAGAAAAATATCCATATTTAAAACTTTTATCAAGTAAACTCGGCCGACCACCTTCTGTGGAAAAGTGTTAAATGTTGAAAGTGAAACTCAAGATGCGTACGTGACGTCATGACGAGCCAACCTGGTGGCGTTAGTCTTTCGATCGGCAGGGGAACTTTCAACACTTTTTCCATAAATTGAACAGGGAAGGCGGTCGGCCGAAAGTTTACTTGGTAAAGTTTTAAATAGGGATATTTTTCTTACACAAACGCATCTATTCGCTTAAGAAGGCCTTTATTAATACCCTGGAGCCGCGTGGAGTAGGGCTGCAATCAACCAAAGAAAATCTTGGTCGACTGAAGCCTAAAACCTTGACTAAAAATCGACTAAAAATGACGTTAGGGGGAAAAAAAGTTAAATGAATTAGCTGTGCACTGTGCGCAGTACTTGGTAGCCTTGTTGTCTGCCTAAATGAATAAAAAAAACATAAATATACATAAACTAGTAGGCTATTTGCAGTATATTAAATCATTTTTGACCTGATTATTTTGCACTGAAATGAGTCTGACACACGAGTCTGTCGGCTCTGACCGCGTTACATCAAGTGCACCATCATAGTACTATATTTTCGGAAATCATAGGCTATGTTGTCAACTAGTGATATCATCACAAGAACTTTTGAGGAATATGCAACATAATTTAGACAATTGTTTTTGTCATATGTATTATAATAACTGACAGACACTATCATTTCAGCCGCTCTGTGCAGCTCGAACAGGAGCTCAGCTCAGCTTCGAGGCTGAGACAAGAATAGACTATTAACTTAAAGCTTTTACTCTTAAACACAAAAGGCACGTCCACTTTAATAAAAAAGGAATATTTATTAAACAAGCCAGATCAAGAGCAGAAAAAAACGCTCTCACAATTAAATAAATAATATACAGCAAACGGGTGAAACGGGTGCTCTGAAAACACCCCCATTAGCAATTAGTGCTTTCCACCTGATGACATGAACGGGGCAAAACTAACAGTACAGATCCACTTTTGCAGCACGACTGAAGCGTGGTGTTGTGACGCTTCCCCTCATGTGTATGTTGATGGGCGTGCGTTTGAGCCAGCGGGGAATGAAAAACAAAGGACCAGCGAGAGACTTGCGCACACCCATATCGGTAAACTTGAGGATCGCCCATCAACATGCACACGAGGGGAAGCGTCACAACACCACGCTTCAGTCGTGCCGCGAAAGTGGACCTGTACCGTCATGAAATGAAATGAACGCGACACGGCAAAACGAATGAAATGAACGCGGAAAAAAATCGACCAATCAGAATTTTGGCAGAGCCAGAACGTATCGACTAATAATCGACTGGGAGATTACAGCCCTAGCGTGGAGCACGTTATTTGACGGGCAGATGCACTTTTTATGGACTTCAAAAACAGAGCAACTATAAATCCAATTCTAATGCTTGGATTAGCCTGGACTTTTGTAATACAACTCAGATTTTATTCGTCTGAAAGAAGAATGTCATATACACCTAGGATGACTTGAGGGTGAGTAAATTATGGGCTAATTTTCATTTTTTGGTGAACTATCCCTTTAAATACAATAAACGGAGTACTCACGCACACAGAAAGCCGCCTCTCAAGCAGTGTGTGATCCGAATTCAGTTCCCTTCCTCAGCTTATATAGCCAAATACACAAAAAATTGTCAAAACGCCCGTCTTCGTGAGCATTCACGTGAACACAGTCAGTTATGTCTAGAAGTAAGTGGGCTAAACAGTTGAGAAAGAAAATGCACGCGTATCAATATATTGGATCCGTGCATTCGCTCTTAAAGTGACAGCAGCCTAATAAACCTGCTTGTGTTTTTAGTGTTAATCAAGCTACAAAAGACAGAGAAAATCACTCATTGCTCTTCTTGATTGAATAACTGTGGCTTTAATAAGATTTAGTATATATTTAATTCATACAGTGAAGTTTTTTTGTTTTACATTTGATAATTCAATTTCTGTTGTTAAATAAATGTAGGCTCAGCCAAAACCCGAAACCCCCTGGTTTATATTGACGTTAATGTAGCTAGCTAGTGCTGTAGTAAAACACTGATATTCACTTTCAGAAGTTGTAGGAATGCTTTCTTCTTACAAAAAGAATGTGAAATATGTATGTTGGTTATATCATTTTCAGTTTTTAAACATATTTAAATATAAGTCAAATGTATTTTACACACTTACAGCATTAACGTATCGCATATTGAATATTATTTAACAAGTTATCACATTTTTCTTCAATATCGTGCAGCCCTAATAGGCATAGAGTGTGGTTTGAATATGAATAGAGTATAGAGCTTTTAACACCTCATTAATTCACAATTAGAATTCACACTGTAGAATAGACCCTCCATATATGGATTGTTGCTGCAGTGTTTGTATACACACTTTTGGATGGTATACCACTTGTTTCCTCCTTCACATTCCCCCTTTTGGCAATATGAATCATCCCTATATATAATGATAAATTATTAATGATTAATCTTCATATCTATCTTCTGTTACTCAGGCGTTCGGACAGGCTCACTCCAACCACAGGAAGGTGGCGGCTGATGGCGAGAGCCGCGAGGAGTCGCTCATCCAGGAGTCTGCATGTAAGGAGGCATATTACGAGCAGCGCATGCAAGAGCTGCAGGCAGAACTGCGACAAGCACGTAATATCCTGACAAACGCCCAGTCGGAGAACGAACGCCTCGCCACCATCACTCAGGAACTGAGAGAGGTTAGTCCACTGTGTGACTGAACGAACGCCATGCGTTTGGATCACGAGCTGCCACGTATAGTGGATAAAATAACAAAATGTTTGATAAATCAAGAGTTTGTACCTGCCTATTAAAAACACTATATAAACTACATAAACATTAAAAACTTGGGCTGTGGACACATATTCATACTGAAAACTTTTGTGTGAACAAACGCAGCATTGTTTCAAGCACTGCATGTGCTTTGGACAATACCATTTATATCGCATCTGAAAAATGACGAAGTACACTGAGTGAAGTACCGCCCCATGTTTACAAAGCGCACGTGAAGACTAATACAAACGTCCTTTAGCAAAAGGAGTGTTTTTGGTAAAGGGCTTTTGTTGTGTCCTGCTTCTTCATTCTTTATTACATATACAAGCAGAAAAACACTCACACACTTCTTCTGTCTTACAGAACAGTCAGATGGTTGAGCTGCAGAGGTCACATCTGCGGGACGACATCAAGGAGTTTAAGATCCGAGAGGCCCGTCTGCTGCAGGACTACAGCGAGCTCGAGGAGGAGAACATCACCCTCCAGAAACATGTTTCTGTCTTAAAACAGGGCCAGGTAACATTCGGCTGCTGTAGCTTCAGACATGCTAAACTCATCGCTTAGCTGCAGAAATATCAGCTGAAACGTGATTAGTCACAACATTGTGTCTGTGTGTGTCTCTGTGTGTGTGTCTCTGTGTGTGTGTCTGTGTGTGTGTGTCTGTGTCTGTGATGGGATCTTACAGGTTGAATTTGAGGGTCTGAAGCATGAAATTCGTCGCCTGGAGGAAGATACCCAGTTTCTGAACAGCCAGTTGGAAGATGCCATCCGTCTGAAAGAGATCGCTGAGAGGCAGCTTGGAGAGGCGCTGGAAACCATTAAGACTGAGAGAGAGCAGAAGGCAAGAGATTTATCTATATATTTATCATTATTATTGCAGATAGACATTATTGGGGGTGTGACCTCCCCTTTCTGTTACATTGACCTCGTACCAACAAACATAGACCCATAAACCTGTGATAAGTCTAGAAAAAAAAAAAAAAAAAAAATATTACAATAAATAAATGAAAAAAATGTAAATGTGATTTGAAATAAAAAATATTTTTATTAATTTACTTAATATATTAAATTACACTAAAATAAATAAATGAAATTTTGTATTTTGAACGAGGACACAGACAAGAAAGAATGGATATCGAGAAATGGCCAGTGTCTATTTCATGCTAGGTGGCAATATTGATTTAATATTTGGTTTTAATTGATCTTTGTTTAAAGGGGGCATGACACACAATTTCTGCCAGTCTCATGTTGATCTTGAGTACCTATAGAGTAGTATTGCATCCTTCATATCTCCCAAGAGTCTTTGGTTTCATCATCTTTATAAAGACAGAGACGCTGTACCGATTCTTTCAGAAAACAGCCGAGCTCGTGGAGGTGTGCAATGGGTGGAGCTAAGGAGTCTCACACACACAAACACGCAAAATGGATCATGGCATTATCTCTGGATAACTCTCGATTCACTATACGTTGGTGTTGTTCACATTATATGCCCTTGCGCGCCGATTGCCAACAAAACACACACATTTGATGCAGTTTCACTCACCGCCTGTGGTTTCCACTCATGACCGGGGACAAACACACACACTTGCAGAACTCCAGAAACACACACTGCATCCACTGTTTCCTTAACTCTGGGTTATTTGGGAAGCTGAACAAGGTTATCTTTCCCTCACAACCAGAAACGCACTTCTTTAGTGACATTGTTGATTTTGTGGTCTAAAAACACAGTGACAGTGTTGTGCGTGCGTGCGCATTCATCTGGGAGATGTGCCCATACTTGGAATTCCGTCATACAGGCCAAAACTTGTTCGAATCCTGAAGGAGACACAGAAATACTGTCATACGCCCAACTCGGGTTTTTTTGTGTTTTTTTTATTTTTTACTTTGGCCATGTTTAGCATGAGAATCAACTCAGAAGTCAGAATGCATGAAATGGCATTAGACCCCCCTTCTTTAATAGATCTAGTAGCCATTGAGCCTGCCAGTCTGAGGTGTAACTCATGGTATTTCTTGGTGTGCATTAATACAGGCCGCCTTAAGGAAGGAGTTGTCACAGTACATGACCATCGGGGACTCTATGTACCACAGTCCTTTGAGCATCTCCCTCGACGGGCTGAAGTTTAGCGACGACACCACCATCGAGCCTAACAACGACGAACCCCTCCACGTCTATGAGAGTGGCTTAGACAAGATCGCTAACAACAACGACAACCGTGTTTCCACGCCCAAAAAAGGAGAGCTGTTCCACCCCTCCTCCAGCCTCGTGGACAACCTCCTGAACGAACTCAACATCTCTGAGATCCAGAAGCTCAAGCAACAACTGCTGCAGGTAATGAGTTGAGCTGTTCTGATACATTTACCATGTTTACTTGTTTATTGTTTCAAAGCAGCTTCACAGAAAATGCTTGTTTCAATGTTAAAATTGTAACTGATTTTAAAATCACAATCGTCACAATTAGCCCCCCCCCCCACCCCAAATTATGCAGCCCTATAGTGTGTATTCAGATCTCTGTTTGATTGGCTGACAGCTGGACTGCTTAAATCCTATTAGTGGAAGTTGCATTTAGTGATCCACCCCATCTGACAGAATGAGCTGTTTGTTCAGCCATCTGTCAGGAAGTCAACCTGCAAACTCTGACCTTTTAAGGGTCCTCTCCATGCATACTGGTGTGTGTTGTCCAGTGGCAATGATCGCACCGCTTGCCAGAACCATAGGAGTCCGTTGCACCTTGAGATAGGGCTGTCCATTATGGTAATCAGACCCTCACATAGTCCTCATGACCTATTGATCATTCACAAAATCCATTCCAGACACCATTAGCAAGAGCAGCTGAAACCAGCTGAGATTATGTTTACATCTCAAATGAACAATTGCTATTTTTGCATACATTTTTTATTACAAATGATTTAATGAGCTCTGGTTGTTTGTGAATGGATCTGTTAGTGTGTGTTGTGCTGTATTGGTCACTCTCCACTCACTATAGGAACAAAACTGTTAAATATATGATTTTTAGGGGTTCAAGCACGTAGCTCTGAAACGCTATTGTAATTGTTACATTTTCCAAGGATCAGCATTCTCCTCTAAAACCGATCGAGCAGACCAAACCGTAAGTTGTAGTGACCAACATCACCAAAGCGGGCCCCAATCGGCCTGACAGGGCGCTACGGCAGTCAAAAGTGCGAAATGGCTCACATCTCCTAAACTGTTAGGCGTAGGCTCAAGTATCTTATATCGTTGGAATCCTTGGCTCAGTCTGAGGTCCTGTGAAAAGAGTTGTGATGATTGGCCACTTGGTGGCCCTGTAAAAGGAAAAAACAGGAAAATGGCTATAACCACACAATCGTTTGTCCGATTGACTTGAAAATGGCATGCACTGTCTTTGTCCAAGGTGCCATGATAATCTAAGGACATTGGTGCATCACAAAAAACATGGCCGCCATTTGAGCACCTATTAGACAAGGTTAACGGAGGCCGATTGGAACGAAACTAAGCTGGAACGAAGCCTATAAATCCTCAACAAAAGCTTGGAACGCCACGTAAATGGGTGAGCACATGCAGCATATGACTCTAAAGAAGCATGCAAACTTTTAGGGAGATCGGACCATAGTTGACACTAGGGCTGCAACAACGAATCGATAAAATTCGATAATTAAAAGAGGTGGCAACGAATTTCATTATCGATTCGTTGTGTCGCGCGACTATTATGCCCCTCAATAAGACCCAGAGATGTTTGAGTATAAAAAAAGCACGGTTGAGCGCAAAGCAGAGTGGAAGCGGGCGAGCCGTGCTGTACCTGTCGTACCACGCAGTGGAAAAGCAAACCGAGCCGAGCCGTAGGCTACCAGTCGAAAAGCGCCATTAATAAATCGAAAAAGTGTGTTAATTGCAGCAAAAGCGACATGACATGGCATGGCACGGGAGCAGCACGGTGGTGATTCAGCACCTAAAACGAAAACATCTTGGAGTCCTTGATGAGGAGGAAGGGAGTTCAACAGCAGGGTAACGTTAAGTCACTACAAAATCCCACTTTTGTTCCGTTTGGAAGTGAGGAGCGTGACGTCCCTCCAGTAGCTCTTCTGGTGCTTGTTTACTCGTTATCCAGCTTGACAAGTTAGCGTTAGCTTGTTAAAAACAGCAGTAAAGCAGGGGTGGTATAGTTTGCAAGACTAAAGACACGTTTTTATTCACTTGCTTTTTTTGGCACATTCATTTTTCAATCTGTTGCTATGTTAATTTCGTTGACAAATAATTAGTCAATATTTTAATCAACAACATTTTTCACAGACAAAAACAAGACGAAAATCAAAACAAGCTTTGAATGACAAAAACTATGACTAATATCTATTGTCATTTTCGGTCAGCATTCGGTCTTAAAGCGCCAGCAGTCCATTAACCTGCTTCCATTTGTGCTCTTAATATTAATCAAACAACAAAAGACAGAGAAAGTTTAGTTTAGCAAATCACTCCGCAGAAGTAGAGCAGTGCTGCGCCTTCTGAGAATAGTCCCCAGTATGTATACGTTTATAAGATGGCTGTGTCTCATGTAACCTTGTTATTTGTACACACTGTGACTATACCCATCACAACATGTAAATAGGAAAATGATGGCGTTATTTTGTCACTTATTGAGCAGTAGGCTAGCTGGAGCCATATACTTCCAGTCTTTGTGCTAAGCTAGGCTAGCAGGGGTGTGCGTCAGACAGAGTTAAGGCACGCACGGAGATGAGAATGTTATGTATGTACTTATCTAACGCTGGGGAATACAGTTAATAAGCCAGAGTCCCAAAAAGTTGGCGTGTTCCTTTAAAAAACATATTTCTATTGGTAAATTGCCTGCAATGGCTGTACATGGTCTTTCCATCTATGATCTAAGTGGTTACATGCTTGCTAAATAAAATATATTTTTATACATATGTGCCTAAAACACTGCTGCTCTCAGCTATTATTGTTTTTGGACATTTTAAAAAATCAGATAAAATTAAAAAATATATTTTACTGTTGGCCAGCCTTAAAAAGTATAAATTGATAAATTCAGATGATATCCTCTGCTTCACAACTGTGGTGTTATTCAGGTGCATTCAGATGTGTGTATATTTCTATATCTATATCCCATATTGGTACCTTTTTTGGGGAAAATGTCCTTCATGAGAAATGGCATGCGGGTTTAACAGGAACATCTACAACTTCCACATGAAATGAAATAAACAAAGGACAGAAATATTTTACCGTAATGGCTTTATTTCCAATATAGTAATAATTGAATAATTATAAAGACATTAATAATAATAAAAATAATCATGATAATAAGTTTATTAAAATGTCATATTAATATATTCCAAACTTCTTCCTTGTGCAGTATTTGCTTATAAAGCCTTAAAGAAAATAATACGTTTTACTGTTTCCAAGTTCCGTGTGAATAAAATATTTAATTACATTCACTCTGTAACTGACATGATCAAAACAGACAGTTAATTGTTAACCGTGAGCCACAGTACTGAGCCAAAACTTCATATTGCTTTTATAGACTGGTATTTTTCCAGTCACATTTTTGAGTCATGTCAGTACAGGTTACACTGCTGTTCGTTTCAGCAAGTCCTGTAATTAATGTTCAGAGCAAATGTGCTTCTGAAGGAGCTTCTGCTTTGACTGAATTGTAAAAGATACTCAACGAGTATCCACTTGAGATCCACTCTTTTGCAGAGTTTACCTCCACCACTTGTTCACTTTCTATTATAAGACTAAATAATATTTATACCAGCCCAAACGATCAGCAATTTCAAAGCATCATTCCAGTGAAGTACTTTATAGAAGTCAGGCTTATAGAGCATCCATTTGACCTTGCCAATCAACACTGATTAAGTATCGGCCTGCACTATAATAGCAGAGCGACCGCAGTAATGTCAGCCGAGTGAAAAAGATTGTCATTGTGGAATCACAAAGATTGTGTGTGCTAACGAATTGTGTGTCTTTTCTGTCGTACCTGAACCATATCGTACCATATGTGTTTTTTCAGGTGGAGCGGGAGAAGGTGACATTGCTGTCTACACTGCAGGAATCGCAGAAGCAGCTGGAACAGGTGCATGGAGCGCTTTCTGATCAACACGAGAAGGTCAGCCGCCTCACCGAGAACCTCAGTGCCATGCGCAAACTCCAGGCCAGCAAGGAGCGCCAGTCCGCTCTGGACAACGAGAAGGAGCGCGACAGCCATGAGGATACTGAATACTATGAGGTTGACATCAACGGCCCTGAAATCCTGGAGTGCAAGTACAAGGTATAGATTCTTTCTTTTTTTCTTTTTTTTTTACGGATCCAACCCAAAAATGTAAATTCTGCCATTAATTACCCTCATGTCGTTCCAAACCCGTAAGATCTTCGTTCATCTTCAGAACACAAAGGATCACAAAAATATATTTTTGATGAAATCCGAGAGCTCTCTGACCCCTCCATAAACAGCAGTTTAATTAACACTTTCAAGTCCCAGAAAGGAAGTAAAGTCATCGGTAAAATAGTCATGTGACTCCAGTGGTTCAACCTTAATTTAATGACGCCACGAGAATACTTTTTGTGCACAAAAATACAAACAAAACAACTTCATTTAAAAAAAATGTCTCGTCTGTGTCAGTTTCCGTTGGTCAGCTCCTGCGTCGGTGTCACACATGCGTCATGTTGCTCACGTGAACAACATCTTAATTTGTGTTCTGAAGATGAACGAAGGTCTTGCGGGTTTGGAACGACATGAGGGTAATTAATGACAGAATTACAATTTTTGGGTGAACTAACCCTTTAAGGCAACTTTATGCAGCATTTTCATCTTTGGCAAGAAGAAAACATCCATTCAAAATGGTGCATAGGTCAATAAATACAGTATACTTGTGATTCCTTCAATACCCAAAATATCGATTTATAAATGCACTATACCTTCTATTTTGTGTACTAAGCATTTTGTTATTATTTTGAGCTCAAGCCTGAAATAAAAGCCTCAATTGCCCAGAGAAATGCAAACACTGAACATTGTTCAATTATAATCCATGAAATGGTACAAATACACTTCATGGACTTAATCGCTCTTTATTTGTTAATATTCCAGCTCACCTTTAATGAATCAATTCCCCCAAATGACACGACTTTAGTCAATCTTCATGCTTGTTTATATTTCTTATTTTTTTTTTCGGTCATTTTGTTGGTGTTTAGTGTTAAAGTGCCCCTATTATGCTATTTTAAAGTTTCCTAATTTAGTTTTGGAGGTCTCCAACAACAGGTTTACATGCATCAAAGGTCAAAAAACTGTTTCATTTTTTCATAATATACAATGCACATTCAATGATTCTCAAACGACTCAATGGATGAATCAATTTCTCTAAATCCCTCCTTTCCACGAGCCTACTCTGCTCTGATTGGCCAGAGTCCAGTCTTTCGTGATTGGTCTACCACATACAGCGCGTATTTCGGACACAAATGCCCATGAACCATAACTGAACTCCAGCTCCGTCCGGAGGTTTCGATAGTACGCACTGTAAAGACAGTAATGATGACGTTGATTTTACATAAATCCCAGCGTGAGTCCGAATCGATTAAACATTGGAAGAACTTATTTTTCAACCTGAACCTTGAGCAGGAAGTTTCTCAGTGATGCTACTCAGTTTGAGGGACATTAACGTGTGTGTGTGTGTGTGTGTGTTTATAATTTATTGTGGTAACGTGAATGACTGGTGTAAACTGTAAACATTATTACTCAAAGTAGTGAGAATGACAGACAATCTGCATTAATAGACTCAGTTTTAGGTAATACTGCAGCCCGCAGCTGATTTACAGTAGTATTTCAGTATTAATAATTAATCATTTGAAGCTCTCCCATGTGTCTGCGTGGCGTGCGCACGCAACAAGTGGATGCTAATGTTTCGTCTTGACGTCACAACGAAACGGCTTAGGACTCGTTTAAAAAAACGATTCGTTTAATTGACTCAGAGTCTACTCTTACTTTTGAGAGACAATAACTTTATATATACGGTGCACTTTCAGATTTAAAATTTTGCAGGATGTTTTCATTCACTTAGTAGTATGTCACTACATGAAAGGTAATTTTCATAAAATGACAACTCGATTGGAATCAATTGAGTTGTTTCTCCCATGTGGGAAATGCTTTTTATTTGTATATGGATATACTGCCTTTGTAGAGTATTTCAAGAAAATACATTTTTGTTAGGTTTTTGAACCGTTTTTATTTTTTAATTATTATTATTTTTTATTTTACATTTCTGTGATTTCAATTAGCTTTTCATCAACTCGCCAGTTTGAGAAACTCTGACATGAATAAATGTCACTTCATGTTGTTGATTTAAAGACTGGAATATATTTTCTTTCTCTTTGCATTTTCATATCACAGAATAATCCTATTCAAATTAAGTCAAAAGTAATCAAATGTGTAATCTTATAGATTATGTAATTTAGTTCAATTTTTGTCATGTAATTTGTAATCAGTAATCTACAATTTGTAATCTATAAGTAATCCAGCGACTCAGTTCACAAGGTTTTGGCACCATTACATTTATAATTAGACTGTGTAAACCGAAAGGGCGAAATCGCCGGCAGATCGGGCTGGAAACCTGTACATATTTCTATCCTGCTTCTGTTACAAATTTGCAGGGACCAATCACAACCGGCTTATCCACCTGGCGCGCGCTATTGGTGGGTTTAACACAATGACGGATAGAGAAGCGATGGATCGTTGGTCCTATTGGTTGAAGGAAAATCCAATTGCGTACAGAGTCATTTGAACTTTGTTTTCAGTCTTAAAAGATTGAGCTTGGCCTGGTAATAGCCAGACAAATTTATAATGCTCATTTGTTTGAAACCACAGGTGGCAGTGTCCGAGGCAAGTCAACTGAAGGAGGAGCTCAAAACGTTAAAGGCGGAGCACTCAGCCTGTCAATCACAATATAAGGAGGAGCAGACGCAGCTGGAGAGCCAGGTAGCGTCTTTGAGCGCGCAGGTCACTTCTCTGGAGCGCAGCAGTCGAGCTGACCGCGAGCAGCTGGCGCGGATGGAGAAAGAGCTTCGTCAGGCCAGTGAAGTGGCGGGCGAATCCCAGGGCAGCCTTAACATTGCTCAAGATGAGCTCGCCACTTTCAGCGAGGAACTAGCCAACCTGTATCATCACGTCTGCATGTGCAACAACGAAACGCCTAACCGCATCATGCTCGACTACTACCGCGAAGGTAAAGCCGGGATTAATGGCACACAGACCACGGGTTGGTGCAGCCCTGACGGTCGCGGCCGCCGCTCTCCCATACTGCTGACCCGCGGCCTCTTCCCCACCCCCGACACCAGCGACGGCGCTTCATCTCCAGTCTCCTCCATTCCGTCCCCAGTGGCTGATCCCCGCAAAGAGCCCATGAACATCTACAACCTGGTGGCTATCATCCGTGACCAGATCAGACACCTGCAGCTAGCGGTGGACCGCACGACAGAGCTCTCTCGCCAGCGCATGGCTTCTCTGGAATTGGGTCTCGGGGCCGACCGGGAGCAGGAAGCCAGCGTGGAGGAGATTCTCAAACTCAAATCGCTCCTCAGCACCAAGAGGGAGCAGATAGCCACACTACGAACCGTCCTAAAGGCCAACAAACAGGTTAGCATTTCACCCTCATCATTAAATCAGTGGGTCACACACTTCACGTTCCGATTGCCCATGTGTGTGTGTGTTTGTTTTTCAGACCGCTGAGGTGGCGCTGGCCAACCTTAAGAGCAAATATGAGAACGAAAAGGCCATGGTGACTGAAACCATGATGAAGCTTCGCAACGAGCTCAAAGCCCTTAAAGAGGATGCGGCCACTTTCTCCTCACTCAGAGCCATGTTTGCCACTCGGTATGAGACGCACACTGACACATTTATAAATACACACACAATAGCAAATGACACACTCCTGTATCTCCTTCTCTATTCTCATACAGTATTAGCACAGTTTAGATTGGTGGTTCCCCCCACCACTGCACATTTTTCCCCTCGTCAGACACACCTGATTCAACTCATCAGCTCATTAGTAAAGAAGTGTCTGATGAGGAAGACATACAAAATGTGCACTGGTGGGGGGTCCCTAGGGCCCTGTCCACACGAACACGGATAAAGCTATTTTGTAAAACTGCTGTACCGAACCGTGAGTTCAAAACTGAGGTACGTACTGAACCATCAGTTTTGTATATCGTTAGACCCCTACTTCTCATAATAACATAAAAGATCTCTAACATTGTTGAATTTATCTATTATAAAATGTACAAAACTTTCGTCCAGGGATCACTTGCCATCTCTGAGCTCGCTTTGCTTTGTCGAGGGCCGAGTTGGTAAACGGTCCCTTCTACGCAGTTCTTGTATGTAGACTTGTTTCATTCTAGCCTGACGTTGTCATACTCAATTCTAGTCAGAATATGAGTCTGATACTGCTCCATTGGGCTGTGATTATGAGGCGTGTTTCAACCAAACCAGGAGAGACCTCAATTGGATAGACCTACAGCCAATCAGAGCAACGGAGCGATGCATAACGTTAGTTGTCAATTGAACTCAACTGCACGCACACTGGAAGAAGTAGAATAAGAAGATGAGTGTAAACGATCTTTGCCGGTGTTGTAAAAAAAGAATCGGATCAAAAATACATTAAAGATAATTAGCAAATATGACTATATGTCCAGGTGGAAAGTGTCAAAACGGCAATCCCTCAGAAAAACACATGCACCATTTTTAATGTCAACAGTAAGAATAAGCCAATTTAAGTGCAAAAAATGCCCAATATAAGAGATACTTACCAACACGATCATCATTTCTGAGAGAAATAGTAAAGGTGAATGCATATACGAACAAGTTCTCAGTTTAGGATTAGAACGAATTCAACTCAAGCGTTCTTTGGTGACGTGAATGCTTACATTACTGTTTATCATATGTCCATCATTGTATAATGCCGGCCCTGACAATTTCATTTTCCGCATAGTTGCTCTACAACGGATCAATTCCAGACCGAATTTCCCAAACTCAAATGTTCTGGGCGGGGTTAAATTCGGCTGGCATCCAGGCTAGTTTTAGTTCTGCTTTTATTCCTGATATAAAATAAATTAAGATATTAACCCAAGTCAGGCTTCTCTATTCTCACGGTCGTCGTGAATATTCTCCATGAACGCCGTGACTATAAATGCTGGAATACACTACACGTCTTTTGACCAGTCTGAATGAGTCCATGCCAGTCAAATATTAAAAATGGCTATTCAAATATTAAGTATTGCTCCCTGATAAGGTCTATGGTAGAGTTTGTAATACTGGAAAGTTTTAACCTAATTGTAATGCAATGAAGGAATAAATGAAAGGTTTTTTTTAAACCGTTTGTAACAAGTAAATTCGATTTTCTCTGTATGTAGGACAAACTGTGGCTGGTCATTTTCCATGTAGGTCAGATGGCCTCCTCCTGTGTAAGTTGGCAGTTTTTGAGCAGATTAAGATCTCATGCCAATAGCTTGAGAACAGACTCTCAGTGATGGGAACCAGTCAATCTTAAATGCAGATATGTGTCGGAGTAAATCTACAGTTAAGACTTCCAAAACAGACTGTAAGCTGTGACGCCATATGCTGCAGAGACACGTGAACGCCATCAATGGCTCCTCTGTGCTTAACACGCATCAGGGACGGGTGAATGGCATCCATGTGTGATCTTTGTTGTTTTCTAATTTATGCTTTCTAGTGCTGCTGTCTAGTAACTCTAGGAATTTATTTTACTAAAATGGATTTGAAAATAAACAAAGTACAGCAAATACTACCATGTACATATATTTTATATTTGCAAATATACACTGATCAGGAATAACATTATGACCACTGACAGGTGAAGTGAATAACACAGATTATCTCTTCATCACGGCACCTGTTAGTGGGTGGGATATATTAGGCAGCAAGTGAACATTTTCTCCTTAAAGTTGATGTGTTAGAAGCAGGAAAAATGGGCAAGCGTATGGATTTGAGTTTGAGTTTGACAAGGGCCAAATTGTGATGGCTAGACGACTGGGTCAGAGCATCTCCAAAACTGCAGCTCTTGTGGGGTGTTCCCGGTCTGCAGAGGTCAGTGTCTATCAAAAGTGCTCCAAGGAAGGAACAGTGGTGAACCGGCGACAGGGTCATGGGCGGACAAGGCTCATTGATGCACGTGGGGAGCGAAGGCTGGCCTGTGTGGTCCGACCAAACAGAAGAGCTACTGTAGCTCAAATTGCTCAAGAAGTCAATGCTGGTTCTGATAGAAAGGTGTCAGAATACACAGTGCATCGCAGTTTGTTGTGTATGGGGCGGCATAGCCACAAACCAGTCAGGGTGCCCATGCTGACCCCGCCCACCGCCGAAAGCATCAACAGTGGGCACGTGAGCATCAGAATTGAACCACAGAGCAATGGAAGAAGGTTGCCTGGTCTGATGAACACGTTTTCTTTTACATCACGTGGATGGCCGGGTGCCTGTGCGTTGCTTACCTGGGGAACACATGACACCAGGATGCACTATGGGAAGAAGGCAAGCCGGCAGAGGCAGTGTGATGTTCAAGCAATGTTCTGCTGGGAAACCTTGGGTCCTGCCATCCATGTGGATGTTACTTTGACACACCACCTACGAACACTTTTCATGGAAATGGTATTCCCTGGTGGCTGTGGCTGTGGCTCTTTCAGCAGATAATGCTCCCTGACACAAAGCAATAATGGTTCTGGAATAGTTTGAGATGTTGACTTTGCCTCCAAATTCCCCCGATCTCAATCCAATCGAGCATCTGTGGGATGTGCTGAATAAACAAGTCCGATCCATGGAGGCCCCACCTTGCAACTTACAGGACTTAAAGGATCTGCTGCTAACATCTTGGTGCCAGATACCACAGCACACCTTCAGGGGTCTGGTGGAGTCCATGCCTCGACGGGTCAGGGCTGTTTTGGCTGCAAAAGCGGGACCAACCCAATATTAGGTCATGTTATGCCTAATTGGTGTATATAGTTTGTACATTTTCTATAGTCCAATATTTCCCATTAATTACCTAGACTCTGGTAATTCTTCACCAAAAATATTTGTACACTTCTCACTCTTTCTTCGGTTCCCACTGACACTTCAGTGAGTGAACAAAACTGTGTTTTCCTGTTCCTGTGTTCGAGTTTATACATGCTATAGATGAACAAACACAGATGAATCCGTTCTTTCACCAGCCCTTCATTTACGGCACACAGTTCAGTAGGAAGAGTTCCCATCAGCAGCTGCGGCCCTTTAAACACGCTCTCAGCTGCCTCTGTGCTTCAGCTTTTGTATTGACCCGATCACTGGGGTATTAATATGCTAATAAGATTGTCAGGCGGGGGGGCTCAATCCTCTTTCCCACAGTCTTAAACATCTCTAAAGCTGCTCGGTCATATTGCTCCACAAAATCAGATAAAAATAAAGAAGAAATTGTTTCTTTGCTTAAGAAATTCTCCTTATTTTAAAACTTTTAAGAGGTGCTGAGCTTAATGACTGTTCTGGGGTTTTTCAGTGCTCTCTCTCTCTGTTTTGCTTCTCTATCTTCTGAATGTGTGTCAAGACATATTTCACAATAACACCCGCACGCCTCTTTTACACCACGGCTCTTCGCTCTCACGCGCCGCAGATGGGTTCACACGTGACCCCTGGCCTCTTTTCCCGGGAAAATCCTGACCCCTGCGTTGAGAGCGATGGTTCCCAGGGGCCGATTGCTAATGAAGCGGCACTGATTTCTATTGTGAGGCGCTGTGTCTTTATGTGCCTGAAACCTTAATCTCACCCTCCGTTAATCTCAGGCGAGACAAACATTTTTCTCAATGCCTAGTTCACTTTTTCAAAACACTTCACACAGTTCTCCTTAACAAACTTTCAACTTCACACCAGTTCATTTCACCAAAACACTTCATGTAGTCAAACCAAAACTTATTCAGACGCCTTCAACATTTTCTCACATTATCACAGTTTATTCGCTAAAGTTTAGAAAATGGTAATAAAATATGACAAGAACTCAGAGTTAAACTGTGTCAGAACAAATTCATCTTGATAATGTCAGATAACTTGGATAGAAAGGGATGTAATGGATTACAATAAACCAATCAGATGTTAAATGTAACAACAGAATTAGATAATACCAATTTAGGTCAACCAATGACCAAGTAATTCTTCATTTTGTTCAGTCTGTGGTGTCAAAGATCGCATTAGCAATTTAATGAAAAAACATAATTAAAGAATAAAACACATGGAACATGGTTTTGGTTGAGCTTCGTCTCTGGTCCTCTGCGTAGATGAATATGGTTTGAGACACCAGGAATGACAGAAATCCATCCTGACAAATCCAAAAAGTAAAGACATGGTTTGGAAGATGTTTTTTTTTTTGCACTCTCATGAATAACATTTTAGGGTTTTTATCAAAAAAGTTGGGTTTAAAAGAGCTCTGTAGATGTTATCACTTGGAGTGCTCCCTTCTATATTTGACACAGCTTCTCCATCAATCTAAAATCAAATGATCACAGCTCATTTCATCAGATTTTAGAGCGGGAACCATCCAGGAAGCTCTTTTTAAAGTAGCATTTCATATTTGACCTCTCAGATTTTCACATCTGGTCTTCTGAGAAGGACTGAGGAATCACACCCTTGGCAAAATCATCCGTTATGTGTTTTGTGATGACTGAAGGGCGGTAATGGCCTGTTTCGGAGTGATTTATTATGTGTTGGGTAGCGTTAGCGTGCGCTGACATGCACTGCGCTTTAGGCTGTAGAGTTATACCTGCCGTTTAAGAGAGGTGTGGCTCTAATCGTTCTGTCTGTTCCCGCTTGTGTGAACGCATTATCTGATCTCCTGATTATTCATCACTCATTAAGACCGAGCTCTGAATAAAGAAAGCAAATTGATCTTTAAACAAGGTATTTTCTCTGAAATCTCAATCCCAAAATTGGCCTGGTGTATTTTCTGTTGAACCATCGCTGTGTCCCAATTCGCATACTATCCGTACTAAATAGTATTCGAAAAAAGAATTAGTATGTCCCAAATCGTAGTATGCTGAAAAGAGTATTCCATTTATTCCCGGATGGTCTACTATTTCCGGTCAGAATCCGAAGTGCAGATCAATGCGCACTCTAACGGCTGATATTGCCCACGACCCATTGCGAGATGGACGAGGATTCGATTAGAACTACAAACGCGGATAAAAAGTGTTAAAAACTACAAACATGACGGTTAAGTAGAGAGGATTAGATAAAGGGGTTTGAGTGAGCAATTATCAGTATTTAACCTGACAAAAAGATATGTATTCAATGTTAGCCACATTATATTTCACCTGCAGCAGCTTTGTGAACTTTTGTAATGATACGTTTGGCCATTAACTTTGCAAACACATGAGAGGAGTCTCTGCATTAAAGACCCACGAATGGCAGATCAACGTGCGACTACGCTTCTCTCCGATACGGTAGGAAATTAAATTGAATGTGGAGGATTTGAACTGTGACGATGATTGACAGGGCAGTTTAAACGGTGACGTAACGCACGTAACTAAGCAACAGAGTCTGTTAAAGATGACGAAGTAGTATGTCCCAAAGCTTGCATACTCTTCTGCTACACACTCAAAAGTACACTCACCTTTATTCTGCATATTAATTATTTAAATGAGGAATATTGTGATGTGTTGGTTCCCGGAAGAAACTCAAGACTACAATGGAGGCGTTTCAGGAGTTCAGAAACGCTGACACTGAAGTAGAGAAGAACTCCCGCTCAAACAGCAACATCACACACTAAAGAAAGATGAACGTAAATGTTAGTACATAGTATTTTAAGACACGTGATGATTTTGTTGTTCATTTCTTTGATTGTCTCCCAGCTGTGACGAGTACGTGACTCAGTTGGATGAGATGCAGAGGCAGCTGGCAGCAGCGGAGGACGAGAAGAAGACGCTGAACTCTCTCCTCCGTATGGCCATTCAGCAGAAGCTGGCGCTCACGCAGCGGCTGGAGGACCTGGAGGTCGACCACGAGCAGATCCGCCGCGGACGCGCCAAAATCGGCTACTCGCGCACCAAATCCACCCCGTCCAACGTAAGTCACGCGGCCGGGGCTCGCGGCGAGACCAACAGCCACGTGGGAGCGCCGCTGGTGTTCTGCAGCGAGAAGTACAAGATCTACTGCGACTGAAGCCGCGGCTCCGTTCGCTGATGTACAAAGCTTGACTCGCGCGCTCTTGCTTGCTCCGTGCTAACCCATGCGATGTGTCCGTGTGTTTAGGGCTGGCCTGCTAGCGTTCTCGTAGACAGGTGCATGTTGTAGAGCTAGCTTAGGGCAGAATGATATAACGTTTAGTCTAAGTGTGTTTCTGCCAGCGGCACCAAACCAAATTGCACAGATTTACGGCACGTTTCTATACTAGGCGTGCTAGAGAGAGCTAGCCATGTTGGATTGTGGTCATGTCACAAGTCAATAGCCATTTGCCCTTTTCCTCTGTCCATCTCTCTCCTGCCTCTGAAATCAGCAACCCGTCCGATCAGGCGACTTGTGTTTACATGCCCGATCAAACTAGATATGCAAACCTCCTCCCTGCTGTTGACATGCAGGAAAACCCGTTTGAATTGTGCCATTTTTGTTTTTGCGAGAACTCAAAAGTAACATCAACACGACGGGTTGGAGAGTGAGCGATGTTTGCAACGATGTCACTCGTGAGGCAGGCGGGAACGATGTGCGCTCCTAAATCAGCTGATGGGTTCCTGGCTTGCTTTTTCGTATTTCTGAGAGCTTTAACATGTCCTAGACTTGATTACGTTTACTTGAGCACACTTGACACATGGTGAAGGGCTTGTCACATGCTCACAGTTGTGTATTTACATTGCAGACGAACATTAGCGAGGCCTTATCTGTCGTTTCGACTCTTTTTGGCAAACAAAAGATTTCAGGCTAGTTTTCTGGCTCAAGTGAGACATTCATCCGAAATCAGCGACAAATAGGGTTAATGCTTTTGATCATACGATCATATTCTCCTAGTTATCCTCGACCTTTGCATTGGTAATCTGTCAGTAGATAACGTATTAAAGGAAACTCATCTCCATATAGAAGGCATTCGCTCTTTTGTGTTTGCGGCGTGTGAGAGATGAACACGACTGAAGCGCTCGACACTAACTAAGGGTTTTTCAGACAAACTGAACTAAAAGTTCATAATCTACTTGAAAGCTAACGTAGATTCGAGCTTCTCCGAATCACGGTATTTAAAAAGGACCAGGACACATTTTAGTCAAAATTATAGCAGTGTTAAAACGCAAAACTCGTACGTCCTCAACGTGCCTCGTCAGATTATTGTCGTTCTTTTTTATTTGAACCGACACAGAAAAAGACAAATGTCTCGTTTGTCTGGCATGTCTAACTCTTAAAACGACAACAAATGTTGCAAATGTTCATGAATCTATTATTGATAAGAGTCATTGAATCAGTTTTATTACCTTCACTTTTATTTCTATTTCGTTTTATACAATACAGATCGTTTCAGAATTAACATAACAGAATTAAAAATCACAGTTTACCTAAAGCCTGTATAATGCACCGTAAAGGTATTCAAAATGTACGTTATAATGCATTATATCTTTTCATCAATAATTGTAACCAAAGTTAAAGTGCATTATATTATGATCTAAATTTGGTTTGGAAATATAATCATGTGTTTTAATGCATTAATACTTACCGTTACACCTATAGAAAGTATATGTATTATAACTGTTCATTATCATTATTCATGAGATCATACAATGCATATATAAGCTGCATTACAAGGCATAATTACTGCATTAATATCAAAGACTTTAGATACACAAAGACTACGTATGAGAGAAAGTGCAACGCGCAATATGGCGGAATAAGCCCCGCCTTCTAAATAAAAGAGCCAATCGCTGATTGGTAAAGGCATTGCATTAACATAAACTGCATGTTGGGTTTGGTGAAGTTGAGGTTTTCAGTGCTTGTGAGAAACTCTGGCTTCCTGCTGATCTTTGGCTCCGGTTGACTTGCGCAGGTGGAGCGCAACCGCTTTTAATATCTGCTTTCATTTCTTGTTTTTGATTTGCAGTTCAGCTGGGAACGACACATTCCTCCACTGCCTTCAAATCCAGAGTAAAGTTTCTTGGACTTGCGAGAGAATGGCATGGCATGTCTTTTTCTTTTGTAGTCGTTTGGAAACGGATTAATTGTACATTGCACATTCAGCAGACGAGCTCATTCAGGGTTGTTTTTACACACACACGGGACGCCAGAGCTCACAAAGCCCTGAAAACGTTAATAATTGGAGTCAATCTCAGTCAGAAGATGTGCTTTTCCTCAAAACATTCGTCTGTGTTTTGAGAATTTGTAACTTCTGCTCTTTTAATATAAGCTTATATTACTCTTTATGATATAGTTTGAGGTTTGTGAGTCGGTTCACTTATTTTACACTACTGTTTTAAAGTATTGGATTTCTTTATACCTCTCCCAGTCTGAATCCGCAAGATTATTCCTGTGTTTTACTGAAGGGTTATTCTTTCTCACATTCGTTTTACTGCCATGTTTTAAACTAAGGTGGTCAGATGCTGGGATTTATTCTATATATTATTATTATTTTCTCTATATAGGAATAGTTCAAAGTGAACAAATAAAAGCATTACATTGTGGCTTAATCTGATCGGAAGCAAAACCAGCAAATTGGTAACAAAACTTGAGTTTTTGTAACGCCTCACAATAAGGTTCAAATAAGAATGAACAATACAGCATTTATTAATCTTTATTTATGAATATATTTTTGAGTTGACTTTAAGTTAATGTATTATGAACAAACAGTATATTCAAATATTAACCTGGATAGGGATGCACAATATTTCAGCCACCATATCGGTATCGGCCGATTATATATACATTTTTAATGTTGTCAGCCTGATTAGAAAATGTGTCCGATATATTAAAGCCGATAAATAATGTATTTCCTTCAGCTGAGACGCTTCAGATGCGCACTGTTAATCATGATGGGTTTGAATTGCCTATGAAATATGATTGAAATCACTTCAAAAAAGAAAAATACAGTTAAGTCTGTCATATCGGCTACATAAAGTAATAATGAGAACATCATAATTGTGTGTTTTGGGACATGGGGAGACTTTTGTTTTTGTAATATTATATAAAAATTGGATTTAGATTTATCGGCATCGGTGATCGACTTTCAAATATGAAAAATTAGCGGTTATCAGTATCGGCTGATATACTATATGTTCATTTTTAATGTTATCATCCCAATATATTAAAGCCGATAAACAATGTATTATTTCCTCCAGCAGAGGCACTTGACACTGTTCACCATGATGGTTATGAATTGCTTGAAATATGATTGGAATCATTTCAAAATGAAAATACAGTTAAGTCTCTCAGATACATACGATTATATTTCAACATCATAATTGTGTATTTGGGACATGGAATTTAATGGTGAGACTTTTGTTTTTGTAATCAGGCTCTCAAAAGTTATATAAAAATGTGGATTTAAATATATCGGCCGATATATTGGGCATCGGCTTTCAGATATAAAGAGTTATCGGTATCCGCCGATATATGTTCATGTTTAACGTCATCGGCCCGATAAGAAAATTAGGCCGATATATTAAAGCCGATAAATAATGTATTATTTCCTCCAGCTGAGACGCACTGTTCACCATGATGGTTATGAATTGCTTGAAATATGATTGAACTCACTTAAGTAAAGTCTGTCATATCGGCTACAAAAAATCATAATGAGAACATCATAATTGTGTGGTTGAGACATGGATTTTAATGGTGAGACTTTTTTGTTCTTGTAATCAGGCTCTCAAAAATTATATAAAAATGTGGATTTAGATTTATCGGCCGATATATCGGTTATCGGCTTTCAAATATAAAGAATTATCGTTATAGCATCGGCCAAAATTCTGATATTGGTGCATCCCTAATTTCGGCCTGATAAGAGCCGATATATTAAAGCCAATAAATAATGTACTATTTCCTCCAGCTGAGACTATTCAGATGCCCGCCATGATGGGTTTGAATACAAAAAGTCATAATGAGAACATAATAATTGTGCGTTTGAGACATGGATTTTAATGGTGAGACTTTTTTGTTTTTGTAATCAGGCTCTCAAATATTATACAAACATTTAGATTTATCGGCCAATATATCGGTTATCGGCTTTCAAATATAAAGAATAATGTGGTGCATCCCTAAACCTGGATGAATTAAGTTGGTGGTGATGTTAACGTACCTTACTGTAAAGTGTTAGTGAATTTTTTTTTTCTTCTTTTCCTCATTTCAAGCACCTTCGCTCAAGCTTTACACGGATCACTGACCTTCTGCATTCTGTACAAGAGCATTGAATTAATTCCAAATTGGAATGCTGTAACTCTCTCTGAAATCTATCGTGCCAAGTGTCGGTACAGCGTTTGGGTCGGTTCAAAGGATCAGAAGCCGTACGATGAGGGTCTTCCCTGCTCGACCTCACCCTCCGTTTGCTTGGTTTTTTCGTTTATGACCTTCATTCTGACCATTAGTGCCTTTTTGTTCTTTCAAGAGAGAATCCTAGCTTAGTGTTTTAGTTTCGGTGTTTTATTTTTCTCACTCCTTAAGGAAGAACAGCGGATGGCTTGTTTTAAACTTAGCAGCAGCAGCAATAAGTACAGAAGACATTCATTCTGTGTTCTAGGGTGTGCAGATATGAATTATTAGAGAAATGAAACCGATTGTGCTGAATTCGTCAGGTCAGTGATCTTAATCGCAAATTCAGGGGTTTTAGAAAACGTTCTTTTTCGTCAGACGTTTGGAAGCCAGATTTGTCGTTCTTTTGCGTCGATATGAACAAACATTGGGAGACACGAAACCGTCGTGTTGTTTTGCTGTCGGAGACTGGTGTTATTCTAGCGT
The DNA here is from genome assembly GCA_023566225.1 of Romanogobio albipinnatus. Classification (NCBI taxonomy): domain Eukaryota; kingdom Metazoa; phylum Chordata; class Actinopteri; order Cypriniformes; family Gobionidae; genus Romanogobio; species Romanogobio albipinnatus. The sequence continues at coordinate 7,540,246 of CM042253.1, read as the reverse complement.
TGTGCGGTGAGGTAGGAGGTCATGTGATATTGATAGTGTTGTTAACAATTGTGGGGAAGCTCGTGTCTCTTTCTGTCCGATTGTTGTTGTTTTTTTCTTTTTTTTTCTTTGTTTTTTATTAAACATTTTTGACGGTTATATGAGCATTACGATTTCAGGAAACAGAAAACATGCTGCATCAACAAGCAAACGGTGCCACGAAAGTCACTTTTTGTTTGTTGAGGCGTAAAATTAACAAATACAGTCAGCGAGAAACCAAATTAAGTGCAATTACGAGGACTAATAACAACAGTTGTGTGGTAAATGAGGTTTTCTGTTTGCTGGAAGTGATGGCATTGTGATATTCAACTAGCTGTGGAAGCTTATCATTGGAAACTCTTATTATTGTGTTCCAGTATTGATCTATAAGGATCTATAAGTTTGATACCTTTATATAAAATAACATTCATTTGACACGTCGTCAGTACTGAACTTTATAATGTGCATTATGATGTCAGATGCATGTTTCTCTCGGCTATGAGACTTGTACACAGAGCCGAAAACAAACTTACAACTCCGAAGATGTTTTGAATTGGTCCCTGACTCTTGAACTAACCGAGTTAAAGTTAAAGTGTTGTTTTCTAGAGGTTTACTCTGTGTAGAGGTAGTCATGCTGGGAAAGTCAGTAAATGCAAATAAAAAGTCACTTAAAGTTTGTCCTTTGTGTGTTTGTTGTGTATGTTTCACCAATCATTATTACATATTTGGCTCTTTATTGACACGATCTCTAACTACTGCAGTGGTTTAAAGCTCTCCTGATTATTACAGTAACGATTACAAAAGAAAAAAATAAGGCGTATTTCGATACCTTTTCAATCTTTGAAGGGTTCATTTCTCCAGTACATTTGGACATTTTTATTTACATAGAGCTTCTGGCTCATATTTATAATCTCAGCCAAAACTAGAATTTCAACATGATACTCGTAGGGCTGGGTATCGCGTTCGATGCTTTTTAGGTACCGACTGAATTGCCTCGATACTGTTGAGTATCGTAATAGGTCTTGTCGTGCGATAACCCCTTAGGTATTGACATTTGTTAATCTCGTTAACGTCAGTGAGCCAATAAGCATGCAGCATGATTGGCTGTGGTAGAAGAAACATTACGCCGTTAGGCTGCAGTGTGTAACTTCGTCTGCAGCGCATTACGGCTCTGACGCGGCCACTGGAGCTGATCGCGTCCACTCTAGTCAATCCAACTGTTTATACCGGCCGCACCACGGCACAAGGACGGAACAAAACCTTATTGGAGCCGTGATGCGCCTCAGATGTGTGCAGTGTAAATAGGGGGTAATCGTCCCAACCCACATAGATGGAAAAGATGTGGAAAATATCAAAAGTGTAGCTACATTACACCAGGCTCGATGACAACAGCACGCAATGCAAAATTCACGATAAGATAATCGTTACTAAGTCCGACAACACTTGACAGTGCACGGAATAAACTAAAGGCGTTTAACTCATTCGTTTACATTATATTAAGCCTTGAAGTTCTGCATAATTAAGGGCGTGGCCTTAAAGAGTGACAGGTGGATAGCCGTTTGTCTGCTGTCTGTTAGTCCCGTCCCGCCTCTTTGCCCATTTTCGGTTATCCGGGAGAGACACGCTGCCAAAATGGCGCCGGCCAGCTCCGCCCACTTTGGGCATAAAAAATGTTCTTCAGAATCCTACGGGTAACGTCACGCACACGACGTCCATTGTTTTATACAGTCTATGGTTGAAACCAAAAATTCCGGGTGCACTTGGCCGAAAACTGAAAAAAAGTTGCATCCCAAATGACACTATGTACTCATCCGTGTAGTGAAGTGTAACTTTGTAAGGTGATTTTGTCATTCACTGTCAGAGTGAATGCCCCTCCCCATAATTAAACCTGTGACCGTTGAGAGAATGAAGTGTCCAACATTCCACAGTTCATTTAGTGCATCATCGGCGTATTTAACGTGGAACACACTATTCTATGCCATTTTCTAGTATAATGATCTTAAGTATGAGAATTGGGATACCCCAATGACTTCAAACTAAATATATTTTAACAGTTTTTGTATATTTGTAATAATATTAGCCTTTTTATGAATTTGATGCACTGATATATTTTTCCCCTGTTGAAACACTGCCATACATTTGGGTAAGTTTTGCTTTATTCAGGTCCAGTGGTCAACTCTTTATGAAAGCATCAATCAGTCGGAATCTTTGCTGTATCAGTCTATTATTTTATATATTCCTGCAGTGGTAAGTTTCGTCTGAATTCTCCTGTTCTCAATGACAAAAGTTGAAATTATGAGATTGAGATGTTTAAATGTATGGTGACGATGACCAAGTCCTTTGTAAATACAACACTGCATTAATGTCAGTTTTTGGCTTTATTGGAAATATTATACAACACAGATTGATTCAAAGCAGCTTCACAGTAATAAATGGAAATGAGTCAATCTCATCAAATATGAGACATTCTACTGTAAAGCAGCTCTACAGAAGACTATTGTCATGATTCAGCGTGTGTGTGTGTGTGTGTGTGTGTGTGTGTGGTGAAGATCAGCACTGAAGAACACAGACCATCTCCACGCTAATGCATGCACCAAATGTACATGAATCTTACATGAAGACAAAAAACATTGGGATTTTATTACAAACTCAAATGACATTCCTGTAAAACACTCCTTTTCTCATACACACACCTATCATAAGATTTATGTTGAGCTAATGATATTTTGCATCCCCTAAACAACCCTCACAGAAGACATTCTGCATTTTGAATAAATAATTTAGCCATTTAAGTTCCAGGGGCAGCTGGGTGTGCTCATGATGAGGGGTGGGTGGAAAGACACACACTGTCCTAATGTGGGTCAAACCAACACACACAAATGTAGGGCGCAGGGGTGAGAAGCGGGCCTGGCCACATCATCTCCCTTAGGTCCAGTCTCTGATCCGCATCTTCAGCTCGTGTGACGGGCCGGATTGAGGACGCAGGGTGTCGAGTCTGAAATACAGATGAAACTTTATAAAAGCCGTTCACACCACAGTGACTGAAGTAGCAAACTGGCTCAAGACCATCAGGACATTTGATCCATATCCTTAACAACCTGTTAAAAACAAGAAATTCATTTTTTTTTTTTAAAGTGTCAACTTTTAGCACATACTGATTTGCCTGGAAACATTTTCATTTTTACCAGAGACGTGTGTGGCAACTCAATGTAAAACCCGCACATCATGTAATAAGTATTACATTATTACTGTAAAAAATGTTCATAATGTAATCATTTTTGCATTATGAGGAATTTATTACATTATAAACTCACCAAAACAGTCATAATTGTAATAGCTTTTAAAACAAAATATATTAGTATTCCCTTATAGTACATTTTTAAAAATCTAAATCCAGTGTTAAACTACCTGAGAAATGCAACATTTCAATATTCATGCAATTATTTTTATAAAATTTGTATTAAACAAAGCATTGGTATTCCTTTGGTATTGTTAATATTAATAATATCAGTAATCTGGTGGATTTTGTCGGCAGGTTAAAACTGGATTTAGATTTTTAAAATGCACTATAAAAGGGGAATACCAATGCTTTGTTTAATAAAAAATATAATAATTACATTATGAGCTCAAGCTTTTATTCCATTTGAGAAAATGATTACATTATGAATATTTTATTAGAGTAATAATGCAATGCTTATTACATGATGTGCAGTTATTACATCATGAGTTGCTAAATGTGCAAGGTTGGTCATCTATGTAGCTCCATTCAAAAATAAAATGTATTTTAAATAGTTTTTTGTAAATGAAAACGTATCTAGGGCTGGGCATTAACAAAATTCAAAGATTCACAAGCTTGCAATTCATTTAATTTTCAAAATGCTGTAAACTATGATGTTACAATACATTTTTAATGACAAATGTTTGTTTTTTTTTAAATACAAATATTTTTGTTGTCATAAAAAACATGGATTATTCAAACACACTAAATATTGAGGTTCAGTAGAAATACAATGAATATGCAATATAGGGCATATATTTAGCAAAATGTTAATTCCTCTAGCTGACTATGGCGTTTATAGTCACTGAAAGGCCTTTCTGAGGTAAATGTGGCGTTATGTGACATCATTGTTCTCCAGCGGGTTTACTGACGGTTGAAACACTGATGATCACATGATTGATGTCAGTGAGTTGTTCTGCATCTTCTGATGTTCATTCATTATTGGTCAAATTTCATAAAATTGAGCATTTGAAAGCGGAGACGGTTTCATATCAGAAGTCACAACGCACAATTGCGATTTAGTGAATGGGAGGCGCTACAAAGTTGTGTTCGTTGATCCACTGAAAACAGCACTAAAAGATACATTTCCCGTAGATTTAAGGATCCACGTTGGTTCTCCAAAATAAGAATGGATTCATTTTTTACCAGCCCTACTACCAACTGTTAGCCTGATGTTGTCATACTCAATTCTAGTCAGAATTCGAGTCTGACACTGCTCCGTTGGGCTGTGATTATGGGGCGTGTTTCAACCGAACCAGGAAAGACCTCAATTGGATAGACCTACAACCAATCAGAGCAAGGGAGCGACGCATAAAGTCAGTTGTCAAATGTCAACAGAACTCAACTGCACTGTTGCCAAGTCCGCGGGTTGAAGCGACCCCAATAATGTGATATACAGACCCAGGAATGCGAATTTTAGCAGGCAGCCGTGCCAAAATAACACATATTTTACCCCCCAAATGCCATTTTTCCCGGAGAACCGGGATTGAGCAGGTTTTGTTGTAAAAACTTGGCAACCCTGTCCGCACGCACGCTGGAAGAAGTAGCCTAACGTTAGAAGAAAAAGATGAGTATAAACGATCTTTGTGTTGTAAAAAAAGAATTTAAGGATACACAGAGTACTTACCAACACGATCATCATTTCTGAGAGAAATAGTAAAGGTGAATGCATATACGAACAAGTTCTCCGTTTAGGATTAGAACAAACTCAACCCAAGCGCCTTTGATGACGTGGATGATTACGTTACTGTTTATCATCTGTCCATCATCGCCTAAAGCCCGCCCTGACAATTTCATTGGTCCGAACAGTTTCTGTTCGGGCATAATTACTTTAGCCTGGATGCCAGACGAACTTAGCCCCGCCCACAAAAAAATTTGCACGGGCAGTTTGGTCTGGACTTGATCCATAGAGAAGTAATTATGCCCGTGACTTCTAACGTGACTTATTCCAGTTTGCGTGCGGACAGGGTTGCCAAGTTTTTACAGCAAAACCCGCCCAATTGCTACTCAAAACTAGCCAAAAACAAGCCCAATAGCTTTCCAGGGGGGTTCTCCGGGAAAAATGGCATTTGAGGGGTAAAATATGTGTTATTTTGGCTGGACTGCTGCTAAATTTCGCATTCCTGTGTCTGTATGTCATATAATTGGGGTCGCATCAACCTGCGGACTTGGCAACACAGTGCAGTTGAGTTCTGTTGACATTTGACAACTAACGTTATGCGTCGCTCCCTTGCTCTGATTGGTTGTAGGTCTATCCAATTGAGGTCTTTCCTGGTTCGGTTTAAACACGCCCCATAATCACAGCCCAACGGAGCAGTATCAGACTCAAATTCTGACTAGAATTGAGTATGACCGCGTCAGGCTATAATTACTTCTCTATGGATCAAGTCCAGACCGAACTGCCCGAGTTAAAATGTTGTGGGTCGGGGCTAAGTTCGGCTGGCATCCAGGCTAATTAACTGTAAGTTTTGAGCTCTCTTGTTTTTCTGTTGAATATTCCCCATTTGTACTTGCTCCATCTCTGTGCACGTCTGCTCCTGATCAGTTATGAAACTACAGTTCATCTTATTTTACTTTTGAAACGAAAGCGTCTTACTTGTTTTCAGCCCCAGTCGCTCCTCTAGAGTTATCAGGCTGCAGTCAGTGGAGGTGTCGTGGTTGTGATGGTGAAAATCTCACACATGATTGATGGACCGTCGCTCTACAACACTTCGTCAACGCCCCAGTCGAGGTGACGCACAGAAACTCTCCACAATCTGCTCTTCACCGAGCGCATCAAGCTTCTCACTGAATGTCCATCACACTACTGTCACTCATATTCATCACTGTGTGGCTTCCACATCTGGCACACTGTCCTATGAAAAAAAAAAAAACACCAACAACAAATACAATATATAGACATATATATATATATATATATATATATATATATATAGACACACACACACACACACCGATCAGGCATATAGTGAAGTGAATAACACTGATTATCTCTTCATCACAGCACCTGTTAGTGGGTGGGATATATTAGGCAGCAAGTGAACATTTTCTCCTCAAAGTTGATGTGTTAGAAGCAGGAAAAATGGGCAAGCGTAAGGATTTGAGCGAGTTTGACAACTAAACGAGTGGGTCAGAGCATCTCCAAAACTGCAGCTCTTGTGGGGTGTTCGCGGTCTGCAGAGGTCAGTATCTATCAAAAGTGCTCCAAGGAAGGAACAGTGGTGAACCGGCGACAGGGTCATGGGCGGACAAGGCTCATTGATGCACGTGGGGAGCGAAGGCTGGCCCGTGTGGTCCGATCAAACAGAAGAGCTACTGTAGCTCAAATTGCTCAAGAAGTTAATGCTGGTTCTGATAGAAAGGTGTCAGAATACACAGTGCATCACAGTTTGTTGCGTATGGGGCTGCATAGCCGCAGACCAGTCAGGTGTCCATGCTGACCCCTGTCCACCGCCGCAACAAGGGAGAATATGAGGAAATGATCAACATTCAAGCAGGAAAACCTGCTCTAGTAGAGCACAAAAAGAACATCAAGGGCCCTGTTATTAAGCGCATGGTCTTAAGCGCATGTGCACTTAGGGCAGGTCCAAATCCACTTTTGCTGGTTAAACGACGGGAAAAATAGTGGCCGTGCCCAGCGCAAGGTCCAAAAGGGTTGTATCTAGTCTATTACAGTGTTAATTTTGATTTAGTTTTAGTCATAGTCTTTTGACTAAAATGCCATTTAGTTTTAGTCATATTTTAGTCACCTGAATTGTTTTTAGTTTTAGTCTAGTTTTAGTCGACTAAAATCTAATGAGTTTAGTTCAATTGTAATACATTAAGCATTACACAACCATCTGTCACTTGAACTGACATTTTTGACATTTTGTTTTTGACATTAAAAATACACAAAAGAGCTCAATTCACTTTTTTGTCTGATTTTAAAAAACATCTTTATAGTCTTTATAACTTTGTATTTCTGTTTTAGTTAGTAGACCATATCAGGTTAAGCTAAAGCTTCAAATAATTTGTTTATTTTTTGTATTATTTTTTTCAATTAACATTTATTTAATTTAATAAAGATTTCTTTAAATGGTTTTAGTTAACCATTATAACCCTGATACTTTATTGAATATGTGTCAAATACTGGTCTTTCCTCCTGACTATGAATTAAATGGGAATTTAATTAAATAGTTTATTGTGTAACCCAAAACGAATATATCATGCGTGACTTTTAATTATAAACCAGCTGGAAATACACCGGGACTCTTATTTTGAAATGTCTGCGCCTTACCATTGCAGTTGCAGGAGCTCATTCAAGTTCAGGAGATAAAATATGCATTGTTACAACCGTCTAAAACATATTACTAAATAAACATCGTAAAGTAAACATTGTCAATATTCTTCAGCATTAGTTCATAAACAATTGCCTGGCATAAATGAGCGCTATTCCCAGCTCTGGAGCGCTGTATTGGGGATGCGTGAGCCGTGTTTTCCAGCGGTTAGATCAGCACGTTCAAATCAAATGTGCACATCTGTTACACAGGACATCAGTTCTGACTGGATCTCTTCCCTAATCATCCCTCCCTAACATTTTCGTCTCGTTTTTATTTGTCGACGAAAATGACAGTTGATTTGTGTCATAGTTTTTGTCATCCAACACTAGTTTTTATTTAGTTATCGTCTCGTTTTCGTCAGTGAAACAAGATTGTTGACGAAAATTATTCGTCAACGAAATTAACACTGATAGCCGCTGACCAGTCAGGGTGCCCATGCTGACTCCTGTCCACCGCCGAAAGCATCAACAGTGGCACGTGAGCATCAGAACTGGACCACGGAGCAATGGAAGAAGGTTGCCTGGTCTGATGAATCACGTTCTCTTTTACATCACGTTGATGGCCGGGTGCGTGGCTTACCAGGGGAACACATGACACCAGGATGCACTATGGGAAGAAGGCAAGCCGGCGGAGGCAGTGTGATGTTCAAGCAATGTTCTGCTGGGAAACCTAGGGTCCTGCTATCCATGTGGATGTTACTTTGACACGTACCACCTACCTAAGCATTGTTGCAGACCATGTACACCCTTTGATGGAAACGGTATTCCCTGGTGTCTGTGGCTCTCTCAGCAGATAATGCTCCTGCCACAAAGCAAAAATGGTTCAGGAATGGTTTGAGGAACACAACAACGAGTTTGAGGTGTTGACTTGGCCTCCAAATTCCCCAGATCTCAATCCAATCAAGCATCTGTGGGATGTGCTCAACAAACAAGTCCGATCCATGGAGGCCCCACCTCGCAACTTACAGGACTTAAAGGATCTGCTGCTAACATCTTGGTGCCAGATACCACAGCACACCTTCAGGGGTCTGGTGGAGTCCATGCCTCGACGGGTCAGGGCTGTTTTGGCAGCAAAAGGGGGACCAACACAATATTAGGAAGTCATAATATTATGCCTGATTAGTGTACACTCACCTAAAGGATTATTAGGAACACCTGTTCAATTTCTCATGAATGCAATTATCTAATCAACCAATCACATGGCAGTTGCTTCAATGCATTTAGGGGTGTGGTCCTGGTCAAGACAATCTCCTGAACTCCAAACTGAATGTCAGAATGGGAAAGAAAGGTGATTTAAGCAATTTTGAGAGTGGCATGGTTGTTGGTGCCAGACGGGCCGGTCTGAGTATTTCACAATCTGCTCAGTTACTGGGATTTTCACGCACAACCATTTCTAGGATTTACAAAGAATGGTGTGAAAAGGGAAAAACATCCAGTCTGCGGCAGTCCTGTGGGCGAAAATGCCTTGTTGATGCTAGAGGTCAGAGGAGAATGGGCCGACTGATTAAAGCTGATAGAAGAGCAACTTTGACTGAAATAACCACTCGTTACAACCGAGGTATGCAGCAAAGCATTTGTGAAGCCACAACACGCACAACCTTGAGGCGGATGGGCTACAACAGCAGAAGACCCCACCGGGTACCACTCATCTCCACTACAAATAGGAAAAAGAGGCTACAATTTGCACAAGCTCACCAAAATTGGACAGTTGAAGACTGGAAAATGTTGCCTGGTCTGATGAGTCTTGATTTCTGTTGAGACATTCAGATGGTAGAGTCAGAATTTGGCGTAAACAGAATGAGAACATGGATCCATCATGCCTTGTTACCACTGTGCAGGCTGGTGGTGGTGGTGTAATGGTGTGGGGGATGTTTTATTGGCACACTTTAGGCCCCTTAGTGCCAATTGGGCATCGTTTAAATGCCACGGCCTACCTGAGCATTGTTTCTGACCATGTCCATCCCTTTATGACCACCATGTACCCATCCTCTGATGGCTACTTCCAGCAGGATAATGCTCCACGTCACAAAGCTCGAATCATTTCAAATTGGTTTCTTGAACATGACAATGAGGTCACTGTACTAAAATGGCCCCCACAGTCACCAGATCTCAACCCAATAGAGCATCTTTGGGATGTGGTGGAACGGGAGCTTCGTGCCCTGGATGTGCATACCACAAATCTCCATCAACTGCAAGATGCTATCCTATCAATATGGGCCAACATTTCTAAAGAATGCTTTCAGCACCTTGTTGAATCAATGCCACATAGAATTAAGGCAGTTCTGAAGGCGAAAGGGGGTTAAACACAGTATTAGTATGGTGTTCCTAATAATCCTTTAGGTGAGTGTATATCTTCTGTGCAAGTCACAGGACCAAAACATGTTCGATTGTTTGTCCAATCATTACATTCAGTCTAAATTTGGAGCCGCTCTGAAGGGAGGGTGGGATCTAATGCTTTTAAAGCTAGCTTGCTATTCTCAATGATACTAAAACAACACTGTTACAGACTAGCACAGAGAATAACTTACTTTGTATCGTCTTCTGTGGTTTCAGGCTCAAATGTGAAATCAGTTTCTTCTTTTACGGTCACCGTGGAGCTGTTGTTTGAATCAGCGGCACTTTCTTCCTCTCGTGACCGCTTCGCTGGCGTCGATGATCCACAGTGATTCTCAGAGGCAGCGCTGTCAGGCTGCGCTAAAGGTTTCACTTGAATAGCTATTTCACCACATCAAACAAAAGAAAACACATTATTTTAGTAACGCGATAAACCTAAACTAAACACTACCAACCTAAACCTCACCTTTACTCCGTCGCTTCGGCTTCGGTGTCGAGCATGACGCCTGAACCGACACGCTTTTCTTCGAGGTTTGATCGCTACACTGGCAGCCCACATCTCGGGTCAGAGGCTGTCGGACAGACGGAGCAAAGCTTGATCAGCACCATATGATATGGGTCATTCCTGCTATTTGGTGCCTTTGGTCATAATAAAATGTAAAATGTAGTCATGATAGGGTGATGTAAACATTTGAAAAATTATTTTGGTCAAGTTTGGGTAAATACATTGAACCATTTAAAGGGGTGATGAATCGAGAAATCAACTTTCCCTTGAGCTTTTGATATATAAAAGGTTGTGATAATATAAGAATATCCTGTAAGTTTCAGAGCTGAAAACTTCCTTGACACCAGGTCCAGAAAACGAGAGATCTTAGAATATGCGGATCTCTTACGTAATAGGACCTAGACGCCGCCTCTACAGATAAATATGCGTCGCCCAACGACTCGTGAGCTACGGATCGCTACCAAGCTATAAACATGGCGTTGCAGTCCCTGCATAAGCTTCTTTCTGAAAATACACTTATGCGAGTAGGCTAAAACATGTTTTTTTAAATGTGTTAGTTTTGCATAACATTACAGATCGTTTGATATCTATTGATTACATACCTTAGCACGCTGTCACAGGGTGGAGAAGGTGTTATTGGTTCACTCGTGATCGGACTTGTAACGTTATGGGCCATGCGCGCGTGTGTGTGTGTGTGTGTCTCGCGTGTGTGTGTGTCTCGCGTGTGTGCGCGTGTGTGTGTGTGTGTGTGTGTGTGTGTGTCTCGCACGCGCGTGTGTGTGTGTGTGTGTGTCTCGCGCGCGTGTGTGTGTGTGTCTCGCATATGTGTGTGTGTGTGTGTCTCGCGTGTGTGTGTGTGTCTCGCGCGCGTGTGTGTGTGTGTGTCTCGCATATGTGTGTGTGTGTGTGTCTCGCGTGTGTGTGTGTGTGTCTCGCGCGTGTGTGTGTGTGTGTGTGTCCGTGCGAGTGAGTGAGTCCACGCGAGTGTGTCTGCTAGTGTGAGTGTGTCCACTAGTGTGAGTGTATCCGAGTGAGTGAGTGTGTCCGAGCGAGCGTGCATGCGTGTGATATAACCCTCTGGTGCTCTTCGGTCATTTCTGACTGCAAAATTTTCTGTTTTGAATTGTTAAAAATCACTGCTTCATCGGAATGATATGAAACTTGGTGACTTTACTAGCATTAGGTTTACACAAAAAAATTGGGGTCATGATTCGAGCATGCTAATTGGTCGTAAAAAAACATACTCCCACTTCTGCTCTTCGGTCAAAAATGACCACCATAGGAAATTAATGGGAAATCTGCAAAAACACAAATTCAAAAGAAAAAAAAAATCTTTATTTCTAACAACAACAAAACAAAACAAAAAAATCTAAAACTTTATAGTCTTTGAGATTTTATAAATATATATTCAAATCCATAAAAAAAAAATTAAATGTGTTCAAAACAAAAGTAGAGAATTCTCAAGCCTCTCCATAGAGACCTCTAGTGATTACACCCATGGTTGCATGATTTCTTAAATAATTCCAAAAGAGGGCGCTAATCTGCCTTCAAAAAAAATGTTTTTTGAAAATGTTTTTTGAAGGCCTAGTCTCTTTTTTTAACCTGAAATACTGCCATAGTTAAAAAAAATTGTCGACTCACGTACAGCTGACCACCGGAAGCTAGTTATTTTAGTCTATAAAGTTTTAAATATGGATATTTTTCTTACAAAAACACACCGCTTCGCTTCAGAAGGCCTTTATTAACCACTGGAGCCGTGTGGAGCAGTTATATGATGGATAGATGCACTTTTATGGGCTTCTAAAATGACAACCATTCACAGCCATTATAAAGCTTGGAAGAGCCAGGACATTTTTAATATAACTGATTGTATTCGTCTGAAAGAAGAACGTCATATACACCTAGAATGATTTGAGGGGGAGTAAATCATGGGCTAATTTTCATTTTTGGGTGAACTATCCCTTTAACAGGGTGGACAAAGTGATTACAGGATGGACACAATATTTACAGGGTGGACATCCAGTTACATTATTACTTTAGTTTGAACTGGATTTAGATGGGAAACAATGTGTAAAACATTGCCAAAACCTTTAAATGCACTACTTGAAGTTTAAACACAAATTACTTTCACAATCACTACTGTATACTATATATAACAGGATGAACATTAACAGAGTGGACATTCTGAGCTAAAAAATCAGCCACTGAGCAAAAACAAGCTAACATAGAAGATTTATCTAATAAATAAATCGCATGGTCTTTAAAATGTTTTTTTTTCCCTACTAAAATTAAATTTTTCCCATAACAGGGTGGTCATACTAAGGTTGACAACATCAAAATTTAAAGATAAAATTGGTTAAAGAAAAGAAAAATAGACAATCAAAATAAAAGAGGATCTCACTCAATTTCCAACTTGTTTTCTCTCCAAAGAAGTGATGACAGCTTTATGATATGATGTCATTTAATTTTTCCAACTTTCATTTAAAGGGAAAGCAGTCAAAAATAACAGGGTGGACAATAAATTGAGGGACAAGCTAAAAACCTCGATTATAATTACTAAAATATATATCATAATTGAAAAGAAGGGCACCGAATCCCAGGAATGGCCCTTATGCATTATTATGATGGTATACACACCCAGGCATGGATTTAGAAAACAGAGGCCCCTGGGCACAAAATTTTCGAGGCCCCCCAGAACTCGTGACCCAAACTCACACAGCTTAAAAAAATCATTTGTTTTTTTTTTTTAGTTTAAAACAAAACAAGGACAGTAAGAAAAGGGGGCAGAGTGGTGGATAATTAAAATGAGTTGCAGAGATGGACAAAGTACTAAAAAATTGTAATCAAGTAAAAGTACCAATACTTTGAAATATTATATATCAAGTTTGTATGATATATTGGTATATTTTTTTAAACAATATGGAATGAGGCAATACCATTCATATCCATACAGTAGGTCTGAAAAATAAAACACTAAATTTTCAACTTAATATCCAAATAAACCTAATTAGTAAACTAAATTAACCATATAAACTAAATTACTTATCTGCCCACATTGTCACTGTATGATAATTGAAATGAGCTGATAACATCACAGTTTTCTACAGAGTGGCTGTACGGCCGAATAAAATTCTGTTGCATTATTTTCCTGTTTCACACTGTGAAGCTGCTTTGAAACAATCTGTCAGGAGAGGAGGAAGATTCTGCAAGTGAATCTCCGCAAAAAGTCAAGCTTCCATGAATGAGCGCCACTGCGTGCATGCGCGCCAAACAGACCGAGCACAAAATTCTGACTAATATATGCATATTGCTCAAATATTTGTTGTTGTAGAATTTTAAACCTACATGTATATGTTTATGAAAAATAATGTTGACCATTATAATGATGTAATCAAATGCAGACTAATATAATTAGTTTGTGCTTTTGTTTTTATTTTCATTTTTAGTTTTGCCTTTAGTCAATTTAAAAACAAATTATTTTTGTTTTTAGATTGAATAGCTATGTTTCCATCCAAAGTTGCGAATGTAATTTATGCGCAAAAATGCAAAATCGCATAAAACATTTGCGAAAAAAGCACTATTTCCATCCAGCGAGTTGAAGAGAACATAATCGTCACTTCCTGATAAGCTACCGCTAAAAAATCACTAAGAAACATAGGAGAAGCCACCATATATAATCATTTTCGTATATAATAATTTTTTTGCGTCTCAGAGAAACTCGTGCGTCTCAATAAACGTGTTGTCATGCTTTCAGAGGCAGATGTGCTGTTTGGGAAGCAGTCATCTAAGACAGGAGGGAAATATACCGAGCATCCTTGACAACAGAGTTCTGAATGACCAAAACACATTTCAGATGTTTTGCAAACAAGATTTTTCCGCTGGTCGGTAGCCTACAGTTATGCTGTTACATCGCGAAAGTTTTTTTTTTAATGCGCATCAAGGAATTTATTCGATAAGGCATTTCCATCGTAGTTTATGCGCATGTTTTCGTATCGGATAGAAAATGTATCCGACTCAAATGAGCGCATATGCATCTTGCCGTTTCAATTCAGTTTTTTTTATGCAATATCCCAAAATGCGCATAAAAATAGGTGGATGTGATTTTAACCACCTTTTTGCTCATAATATATTGCACAGCCTACATTCACTGTTTGTTTCCATATCCTTAAATATCAACATTGTTTAGAATATCATTGGGCAGGATGTGAAATAAAAAATTTTTTAAATAATAAATACAGATTTTATTTTTTAAATATTTTTATTTCAGTTTTAGCTCTTTTATTAAATCAAGTTAAACTAAATGGAAATTACTAGCTGAAATGAAAATATATTTTATTTTACTTCAGTTAACATGTTTTCCTGTCCTTAGTTTTAGTTTGAGTTAACTTATAACCCTAATAATAGCCCTGCAAGTTAGATTATGATTTATTAGTATACTTGAGCCACTAGTTACATAATAGCCTACATAAATAAGCACATTATCATCTCATAAAATAATGATTTAATCAGCGTAAGGTTCTAAAAATATTAAAAACAACAAAGCGATACTTCTCTGTAGTAGCTAGTGAACTGACGGGAAAAGACGAGAGATGTAACGTTAGGCAATAGGCTTCTTTTAAAATATGTGAAATACGCTCAACTAGAGAACGAGTCCCACATCTATGCATTGATAAGCCTAAAACGCGTATCTGGTCATAAAAAGGAACAGTCAACATTAATACAGTAAACGTTACGTTACTAAAAAGCAACATATCATACCATACGGGGACAGACGGTGAAATGCAGATGCTGGGCTCGCTTCTAGCTAAATCAGGAAAATAATTTATTTAGGTGGATCGGGTCGGACTCGGGGGATGCAGATGAAAGGCTTCTGCGCCGATCTGGCTATAATTAGGGTTTTTAATAAGGGGAAAAAATAATAGATAGACCTACATTTTTTTAGTCTGTCAAACTGGTTATGTACGTTATCCTACCCGTCGACGCCGGGTCTCTGCCGCCATCAGCGGCTTCCGAGGCACCTGTCTCTGTTTCGGTTTCGGTCGGCTATCCTTCTCCCTTTTAGCTTTCCGTTTGGTGGCTCCACTGCTCCATCGTTTTTTATCCATGTTGTTTGTTTTTTTGTCCTCAACTCTTTTTCACACGGTCTTCTACCGCCTGTCTTGCCGCTGTCAACAGTTTCCGCGGTAAACTGATACTGACTCATTGTCATCATCAGACACAACCGAAAAGCTGATCATGATTTTTTTGTGTGTGCAAATTAATTATTGTTAACACACATACACACACTCATTCATTAATTTTAATTGAATCTAATAATACAAAATAAAAAAAAGGATGAGGCCACAGTTAGTGTGGTCTTGGAGGCCCCCTAGAGGTCGGAGGCCCCCGGGCACCGGCCCAATCGGCCCGGTGGTAAATCCGGCCTTGTACACACCCTTACCTTCATACTGTGAGATGCTCCGACCGTGTAGACTGACGGGACGGCGGTGCTCTTCAGGTACAGCACTTTCGCGAAGCCCATTTCGTACTGTGTTAAATTCTGGAAGCACTCGGTCGTGAAATGCCTCGAGCACAGCCGCGAATTCACCGTCAATCCTTCCTCTTCAAAATGCAGAAACTCCAGCCAGCGGGCCCGTAACCAGCGCGGTCTCGGGATACTGAACAGGGTTTTGTTAGGGAGGCAACCGAAAACGCACCTCTTTGACATTTTCACCCAACTTCAGTTCTTTAACATCAACAACTCCTCCTTCTGAGTTTTAATGGTGGTTGGCCAACCAGCTGAAGTGCATTACCGCCACTAACTGGATAGGAGTGTGTTCATATTTCAATTAAATATTGCATTATTTATTCTCCATGCATATCATTTTTTATTTGCCTCTCTTCTCTGATGACGTGTTTACTGGCTTCTCGTTTGAGAATAAAACTTCAACACAGAATCAGTTGCTCTCCCCCCCCCCCCCCCCCATTTTATTCAAAATGAAACTACTCTCATGATTTACTTTTATCTTTAATATACACTCACCTAAAGGATTATTAGGAACACCATACTAATACGGTGTTTGACCCATGGGCGGAGCGGGGGGGGGTGGCTAATTGGGCTTAAGCCCCGAATGTTTTGTCAAAAGCCCCGAATCTTTTAGTTAAAAAAAAAAAAAAAGAAAATACTTAAACGTTGTTTCATTTCCTCTCAGTCTTTCAGACTGGAGCGGCAAAAAATGAAACAAAAGCTCTATTACCGTGTGTGGTGGCGGTCGGCAATGTATCGCACATCACTCAGCTTGTTTGCCAATGCCAACTGCCAATAAAAACTAACGAAGAAGAATAATACATCTTCTAATTCGTCGTTGTCATCAGGGATTGGCGGGCTTTTATATTTCACCGGCGTCGTAGTTAACCGGTCCGGCTAACATGGACATAACAATTTTTTTTAAAAGGAACACTAAACCTCACCGCCCAGAGAGAGATTCAGCGTCAGACCAAACGCGGACAAGTGTTACAGGTTTGTGAATCCGCTGTTGTAACACTTGAGTTACATGACTGTATTGCTGGCGAGTTAACGTTAGGTGTTACTTATTAAGGCGAGACACGACAGGTGAAAACATAGTCAATTTTGAGATTTTGGGCCAGTTTGCTCCCTTAACATGTAAGCTTTCATGTCAAAATAAAAAAAAAAATTCAACATTACACATTAAGGTGGCTTGCTTGTGTATTCTCCGCTTAAGAGAAAAAGTGCAGACAACCCCGAAATCAGCTCATAAACGTTCACAGAAAAGATCAAGTAGCAAGAGCTAATAAAAAGAGAAGTAAACAACAACAGATTAGACACGAAATCCCGTCAAAATTAGATTCAAATAGTTATAGATGGACATATACAACAAACAGGGACAGTTCGTCTGCAGTGTGTGTGACTGGTGTTATGTGTGTTTGTTAAGGTAGTTCTCTTAAGGTAGTTCTCTTAAGGTAGTTCTCTAATAGCTATTGCTATTAATAATTTATTAATTTATCCATTTACACGTGTTTTAAATATTATACACTACTGATATTAATTAACTGAATATATATTTAGTTTGTAGGTTGGGGGTTTATAGAAATGTATGCAGTTATACAGTATAAAACTTTAAAGGCCGTTTTCTCAAAATGAGTTTTTTCCTCACACTCAGAGTCAGATGTATAGTATATATATATATATATATATATATATATATATATATATATATATATATATATATATATATATATATATATATATATATAGTATATAGATTTTTAGGCATTCTATTATCTCAAACAGCCTGAAAAATAGTGCATTTAGCTGATGTAAATGGGAAAAAAATCTCCCCGGGGGAGTATGCCCCAGGACCCCCCTAGGTTTGGGCTAAGCCCCGAATGTTTACATCGTCTGGCTCCGCCCCTGGTTTGACCCAAGCGGCAACCTCCCGCAGTTTCTCTTGAAGCCAATACGGAAGTGCCTCAAACTGCAATTCATCGACTGACCGCTAGGGACAGGCTCCAGAAGGGAGCAGAATCTCATTGAGCCCCATGTTAAAATGGCCAACTTTAGAGCAGAATAAAACATGTTTACAGCCTGGTACAAATTGTGCTTTTGGTCTATACGGCTCATTTTGCCCTTCATGACAACTGTGAGGGGGGTGAATTTTTTTATAACTCATTCGTTTACATTATATAAAGCCTTAAAATTCTGCATAATTAAGGGCGTGGCCATTTCGAGTGACAGGTGGATAGCCATTTATCTGCTGTCTGTTAGTCATGCGTCACTTAAGCTCCGCCCACGTCCCGCCTTTTTGCCCATTTTCTGTTATCCGGGAGTGACGCGCGATGACGCGCTGCCAAGATGGCTCGTCCCTACTTTGCGCTTCAGAACGGCTCATCAGAATCCTATGGGTGACGTCACGGACACTACGTCCATATTTTTTTACAGTCTATGGTTTGACCCCCTTTCACCTTCAGAACTGCCTTAATTCTACGTGGCATTGATTCAACAAGGTGCTGAAAGCATTCTTTAGAAATGTTGGCCCATATTGATAGGATAGCATCTTGCAGTTGATGGAGATTTGTGGTATGCACATCCAGGGCATGAAGCTCCCGTTCCACCACATCCCAAAGATGCTCTATTGGGTTGAGATCTGGTGACTGTGGGGGCCATTTTAGTACAGTGAACTCATTGTCATGTTCAAGAAACCAATTTGAAATGATTCGAGCTTTGTGACATGGTGCATTATCCTGCTGGAAGTAGCCATCAGAGGATGGGTACATGGTGGTCATAAAGGGATGGACATGGTCAGAAACAATGCTCAGGTAGGCCGTGGCATTTAAACGATGCCCAATTGGCACTAAGGGGCCTAAAGTGTGCCAAGAAAACATCCCCCACACCATTACACCACCACCACCAGCCTGCACAGTGGTAACAAGGCATGATGGATCCATGTTCTCATTCTGTTTACGCCAAATTCTGACTCTACCATCTGAATGTCTCAACAGAAATCGAGACTCATCAGACCAGGCAACATTTTTCCAGTCTTCAACTGTCCAATTTTGGTGAGCTCGTGCAAATTGTAGCCTCTTTTTCCTATTTGTAGTGGAGATGAGTGGTACCCGGTGGGGTCTTCTGCTGTTGTAGCCCATCCGCCTCAAGGTTGTGCGTGTTGTGGCTTCACAAATGCTTTGCTGCATACCTCGGTTGTAACGAGTGGTTATTTCAGTCAAAGTTGCTCTTCTATCAGCTTGAATCAGTCGGCCCATTCTCCTCTGACCTCTAGCATCAACAAGGCATTTTCGCCCACAGGACTGCCGCATACTGGATGTTTTTCCATTTTCACACCATTCTTTGTAAACCCTAGAAATGGTTGTGTGTGAAAATCCCAGTAACTGAGCAGATTGTGAAATACTCAGACCGACCCGTCTGGCACCAACAACCATGCCACGCTCAAAATTGCTTAAATCTCCTTTCTTTCCCATTCTGACATTCAGTTTGGAGTTCAGGAGATTGTCTTGACCAGGACCACACCCCTAAATGCATTGAAGCAACTGCCATGTGATTGGTTGATTAGATAATTGCATTAATGAGAAATTGAACAGGTGTTCCTAATAATCCTTAGGTGAGTGTATACAGTAAATGTGCAAATGACTATATGGTCTATTATTTTAGCAAAATGTCATTAAAATGTGAACAGTTGAATTGTTATGGATTGCTTGTAGAATAGGAAGTAAAACATTTGATTGTGAATGTACTGCAGGTTTGCACTGTGTTCAACTGAATCCTGATTCACAGCGCATCAAGTGCTCAAAGGAATTTTTTAAGACATGTTTTGTCATTTTGTAAACTAAATGCACCTTTTTTGGCTTGGTTGAATAAAGTTGAACTTTATTATGCCACCACAGATACATTTTACAATTTATATTTACGTTTTGCATTACTGCAGTGCAGATCAAGTCATTTATATGTAAATGTTTGCATTATCTACATGTGTATGAATAAATGCAAATTCTTCCATCCACAATTTCTCCACTAAATATTATTTAAATCAATATTGTGCTGTTCTTTTGTATTGTTGTGAAGAGTGTGAATAGCCAAGGATATAAAGCAGACCTGTGGGGATAAATTAAGTCTGTCACTAGTGAAATGGATTTTGAATTGAATATTGTCTATTTCAGTCCTTACAAAAAAAACAAAAAAAAAATCACAATAAATAAAACAAAGAAAAGCAACAAAATATACAAAAATATACATGATAACCGAGAAAGGTGAAGGCTGAACCCTTTATACATATTTATCTAATGAGCTTGGATTAGTACAAGATAAACAATAGTTACATAAGACATTTTCCAAAATGTACAAGGGTAATTACAAAGATCACATATAAATGTACACATTTCAGATATTAATACAACAGATGAAGTATTGCATACACCAATTATTTATATTGTGAAATATAATTATTTATCACCTAAACATTTTCTTACATTTACAAAATGATTTACAGTTTTAATTCCTCCTCAAAATGATTCCACTGGTTTACCTCTTTGACAGATATGCATCTATTTTTTATATTAGTTCTTGACCTTTTTGAAACATGTGGATTCCTCTTAGTTCATCCAGACATTCTCTTATTTCAAACAGCTTCTCAATACAATTTGGAAGTACATTATTATTTATTTACATTATAGATATTAATGTTTGGCAAAACTACCGTCTTCAGCCGTTAATATGTAAACTTTCAGGAAGCAATAACTAGAATGACGTTATATATTTTTATATTTATAACAATACTATAACAATAGAATATACTTGCATAATTATTTTTTGTTTGCAATATACTTTAGGATAAGGTGACCAGATTTCTGAAATGGAAACCGGGGACAAAATATCACTAAAATGTAATTTGTTATTATCCTTTCATTAAAAAACAGGGACAATACATTTTTGAATGTTGTTGCTGTTGTTGTAGGCTCCCTATATTATTATTAACATTAATAATTCTTATGATTTAGTTTGATTATTAGGATTTTTGGTCTGGATTTAATACAATTAAAAAACACAATGAACAGTTAATAGTAACCATTGTAAATAACAAGCAGTTCAAAACAATATTATAACATTACTTAACAAAAACACATTACAAAAATAAAACAACATAAATATGATAAATACAAAATATTTTAACATTTCATAATTGTATTTAATATTTTAAAGGTCCCGTTCTTCGTGATCTCACTGTTCAAACTTTAGTTAGTGTGTAATGTTGCTGTTAGAGCATAAATAATACCGGTAAAATTATAAAGCTCAAAGTTCAATGCCAAGCGAGATATTTTATTTAACAGAAGTTCCCTTTCAAAGCCTACAGCGAACGGCCGGCTTGGACTACATCCTGGTACTTCCTTCATAAATGACGTCAGTAGGACAGTAGAACAGACTAACCTCCGCCCACAAGAATACGCAAAAAAGGGGGCGTGGTCTTGTTGCTGTCCCACGTGGAGAAGAGGACGTGTTGCGTGGAGAAGACGAGGAATTGTTGCGTTTGAGTGTGTTTGTCGCCATGTCGTCGAGACGCTGTTATTTTCATCCCGGAGTCAAATCACCTTTGTTTGGCTTTCCCAGGGACGCTGTATCTCCCGTTAAGAGGCGTGACCTTTCCACGTGCGTTAAGCTGCGGTCAAATCACAACACGGGAACCGCTGGCACAATCAGAACTCGTTACGTATTTCTGAAGGAGGGACTTCATAGAATAAAGGAAGTCATCAGCCGTTTTTAGGACAGTGAAAACAGCGGTATACAGATAAGTAAATTGTGTTAAAAATACTGTGTTTTTTTACACGCGAAACATGAACACATGTTATATTGCACACTGTAAACACAATCAAAGCTTCAAAAAAACACGAAGAACGGGACCTTTAATTTTCACAAGTTTAAACTATATTTTTTTACTTCAAATATTTTGTTACGTTTGTGCTTGAAAATAACTCTTACTATCCTTCATTGGTCTTGTTATTTTGCATTTTAGGCTTTTTTATAGTTCAGATGTGTGGTAATCACTGCTTTGTGACTGCGGAACTTTTGGGGACAAAACAATCCCGCACCTGTTGAGGCTCTGTTATAAAGCACATACCAACAGTATTACTTTCATTTAACATGAATGGTTAGTATGTTTCTACCTTGAAAGCGATAACGATGTTTCTTTTGATATTTGACGATAATGGCGCTCTGCTCTCGGTTACGTTCTTCATGAAGTAGCGGCACGTGCGTGACCGAGTAGAGTCAGCAGTCGCCATCTGCTGGTGAAATAATCACTACACGACTGCTCCTATAACTAGCAGCTGCTGTGTGTTGGTTGGGCACTTTTTTTGCAATATATCTGGAGGTTGTTTTGAACGAACTGTAAAACGGGGAGATTTTCGGGGACAGAACACCAAAAACCTAGCCTGGATGCCAGACGAACTTAGCCCCGCCCACAACATTTTTTGCACGGGCAGTTCGGTCTGGACTTGATCCGTAGAGGAGTAATTATGCCCGAACAGAAACTGTTCGGACCAATGAAATTGTCAGGGCGGGCTTTAGACGATGATGGACAGATGATAAACAGTAACGTAATCATCCACGTCATCAAAGGCGCTTGGGTTGAATTTGTTCTAATCCTAAACGGAGAACTTGTTCGTATATGCATTCACCTTTACTATTTCTCTCAGAAATGATGATCGTGTTGGTAAGTACTCTGTGTATCCTTAAATTCTTTTTTTACAACACCGGCAAAGATCGTTTACACTCATCTTCTTCTTCTAACGTGACTTATTCTAGCGTGCAGGCAGACAGGGTTGCCAAGTTTTTACAGCAAAACCCGCCCAATTGCTATTCAAAACTAGCCAAAAACAAGCCCAATAGCTTTCCAGGGGGGTTCTCCGGGAAAAATGGCATTTGGGGGGTAAAATATGTGTTAATTTGGCTGGACTGCCTGCTAAATTTCGCATTCCTGGGTCTGTATGTCACATAATTGGGGTCGCTTCAACCGCGCTGACTAGGCAACACAGTGCAGTCGAGTTCTGTTGACATTTGACAACTAACGTTATGCGTCGCTCCATTGCTCTGATTGGTTGTTGGTCTATCCAATTGAAGTCTTTCCTGGTTCGGTTTAAACACGCCCCATAATCACAGCCCAACGGAGCAGTATCAGACTCAATTTCTGACTAGAATTGAGTATGACAACGTCAGGCTACCAAAAACCGGGACTGTCCCCGGAAAACCGGGACGTCTGGTCACCCTACTTTAGGAAAGAGCTCTGCCACTAGTACACTTAGCGCTATACAGAAGTGAAGTCGCTGACTGAGATTCTACAGGAAATACGTTAGCAGCGTTTGTGCATAGAGTCTATTGGGTACAAAATATCTCTGGCCCATCTGGGCTCCGGCTTCAGCTGGT
This sequence comes from Romanogobio albipinnatus, assembly GCA_023566225.1. Classification (NCBI taxonomy): domain Eukaryota; kingdom Metazoa; phylum Chordata; class Actinopteri; order Cypriniformes; family Gobionidae; genus Romanogobio; species Romanogobio albipinnatus. Next base: position 7,516,866 of record CM042253.1, on the reverse strand, counting down.
GCTGTGTGTGGAAAGGCTAACTTATATTGCTAAGGGCTGTCACATGTCTGTCCTGTCTTGTGGAGCAGATGTGGTGTGTTGTTGTTTTGGGCTGTGCTCAAGTCTTTGTCTGATCCCTCCCCCTTGTTATCTGATTAGTGTTTGATTTCGTCCACCTGTTCCCTCCTGATTTCTTCCCCTTTATATAGTTCCCTTGTGTTCTCAGTCCTTGTGCTTACGTTGTGATGTCTGGTCTTCGTCTCCCCTCCCTGTGATCCGCTCCCTGTCTTTTGGTATGTTGTTTATTATGTTATGTTTTCCCCCTTGTGGGTTTTTTGGTTTGTGTTTATGTTTATTTTTAGAATAAATTCATGTTTTTCCCCTGCATTTGAGTCCTCTCCTCAGTTTCCTTCAGACGATCGTGACAGAACGTAAGCACCACTATGAGGACTCAGCAGAGAAGGAAGTCACAGCAAGCAACTCCCTCTTTTGTCTCCTGTCCCCTCTGGGACCGCATAGTCCAGTTCAGTTCCCTGAGCACTATGCGGCAAGAGGGGACAGAGATGAGAGAGTTTTCACAGGAGTTCAAGAGGGCGGCTAAGGGACTGGGATATTGTGATGAGTCTCTTAAGGAGCTCTTTAATTATGTCCTCGATGAACCATTCGATTGGGTCATAATGAGAGCGCTGGAGGGGACCACATTCGAGGAGGCGGTGGATTATTTCACTGGCCAGAGGCAGAGGACCCCTCCCCTGAGTCCAGTTGCTCCCTTTCCGGTGGCCCCTGTTTCGGTAGACTCAGTTCCAGTGGTTCCGAAACGACGGAGGAGGAGAAAGGTTCCCTCCATCCCGGTGCCGGTGGTCCGTGTTCCAGAGCCAGTGTCTGTTTCAGAGCCGGAGCCAGTGTCTGTTCCAGAGCCGGAGCCAGAGTCGGTTCCTGAGCCGGAGCCGGAGTCGGTTCCTGAGCCGGAGCCGGAGTCGGAGCCGGAGTCGGTTCCTGAGCCGGAGCCGGAGTCGGTTCCTGAGCCGGAGCCGGAGTCGGTTCCTGAGCCGGTGTCTGTTCCTGAGCCGGAGCCGGTGTCTGTTCCTGAGCCGGAGCCGGTGTCTGTTCCTGAGCCGGAGCCGGTGTCTGTTCCTGAGCCGGAGCCGGTGTCTGTTCCTGAGCCGGAGCCGGTGTCTGTTCCTGAGCCGGAGCCGGTGTCTGTTCCTGAACGGTGGTGCCAGTTCCCGAGCCGGTGGTGCCAGTTCCAGTGCCCGAGCCGGGGGTGTCTGTTCCAGTGCCCGAGCCGGTGGTGCCAGTTCCAGTGCTCGAGCCGGTGGTGCCTGTTCCTGAGCCGGTGGTGTCTGTTCCTGAGCCGGTGGTGTCTGTTCCTGTTCCAGAGCCTGAGCCGGTGGTGTCTGTTCCAGTGCCTGAGCCGGTGGTGTCTGTTCCAGTGCCTGAGCCGGTGGTGTCTGTTCCAGTGCCTGAGCCGGTGGTGTCTGTTCCAGTGCCTGAGCCGGTGGTGTCTGTTCCAGTGCCTGAGCCAGTGGTGTCTGTTCCAGTGCCTGAGCCTGCGGTGTCTGTTCCAGGGCCTGAGCCTGCGGTGTCTGTTCCAGGGCCTGAGCCGGTGGTGTCTGTTCCAGGGCCTGAGCCGGTGGTGTCTGTTCCAGTGCCTGAGCCGGTGTCGGTTCCAGTGCCGTGGCCGCCTGAACTCTGCTGGCCGCCTGAACGCTGCGGGCTGCCTGAATTCAATACGGAAGTGACTTAAACTGCAATTCATTGACTGGCCACTAGAGACCGGCTCCAGAAGGGAGCAGATTCTCTTTGAGCTCCATGTTAAAATGCGCAACTTTACAGCAGAAAAAAACATGTTTACAGTCTGGTACAAATTGTGGTTTTGGTCTATACGGCTCATTTTGCCCTTCATGACAACTGTGAGGGGGGTGAATTTTTTTTATACCTCATTTGTTTACATTATATAAAGCTTTAAAGTCCTGCATAATTAAGGGCGTGGCCACTTTGAGTGACAGGTGGATAGCCATTTATCTATGTCTGTTAGTCATCGTGTCACCTCAGCTCCACCCACGTCCCGCCTCTGCCCATTTTCTATTATCCGGGAGTGACGCGCGATGACGTGCTGACAAGATGGCAACGGCCAGTTCGTCCCTACTTTACGCTTCAAAACCGCTCTTCAGAAACCTATGGGTGACGTTAGGGGTGGGCGATATCTCGATATTTAAAATATATCGAGATATTTTTTAAACACGATATGGATTTTGACATATCATATATATCTATATATTGTTTATATACAATAAACAATGCAGGACTCTCACAGAGCTTCAGCGGGGTGATCAGCTGCACCAGCACTTTCTTGGCCAAGCTCTCATCCAGACAGCCGTTCTCCTCGCAGAAACTCTGCAGATCTTGGCAGGGAACTGGCCGTTCCAGGATCATGCCGTAGTCTGTGTGTCGCTCAAACCACTCCACAAGCTGCAGGACGTTGAGGCAGGCAGGAGCCGAATTGACCCGGATAATCAATGCCACCTCCAGCGGTAGCAGACCCTCACCTTCCTGCTGGGACAATTTGCTCTATTATATCGAAACGGATGAAACAGAACAACAGATTCACGCTGGAACTTACAACTTTCAGCCTCTCTTGGGTCCTGTCTTTAGAGACGTACTTGAAGGCAACCTGTAGACGGATAAACCACAGTAAATCACACCTGCCTAATTGTGACAGATGACATTCACTGATTTATAAATACATTTATAAAGGCTGTCTGAACAAAGGAAGGAAGAAAATACGGGCCTATCGCATATGCTTCTGCAAAATATTTGATCAAAGAATTGTCCTTAAGAAAAAACATGTTGCAGTATCTAAAGCTGTAAAAGGACATTACTTTAGTGCAGCTCTTACATCAAACAGCCGAAGAACATCTGAATGAAAAATCATTTAATAATTGAGCCATACATTTATTTTAACATAAGCGTATTCCGAGAGCGTTTGGCAGGTCTTTTAAATGAAGTGGACGGACGACCCTCCTGCTGCTCTGCCTCTTCCTCTTCCTGTCAGCCGGACCTGTGGAACAGATACAGAAACAACTCAGAAGGCAGGAGGGCTAAATATCCCGGTAGCTCTGACTGACCAGCCGACTGACTGGAAGTGGCTCTGATGGATCTGGAGCGTCTTAAGGCTGGAATATTTTTTTAAATAATATCAATAATCAATGTCTGTGGTTCTGGTTACATCAAATTGTAACTTTCTATTTTCAGTGACAAATAATTTATTAACTGAGCCATAACATCTTCAATAAAAGCATATTCTGACCTCTATGAAAGCGTTTGGCAGGTCTTTTAAATGAAGTGGACGGACTTCCTTCCTCTTGGAATGGAATCATCATTCATCCTCGCTTCCTCTTCCTGTCAGCCGGACCAGTGGACTCAGAAATAACCAACTCAGAAAGCAGAAGGGTCTTTTTGACTTCTGGTCGGAGAGCACGCTGGCACGGTTTGGTTGCCGCTTCTCCCTCCGTGACTACCTAAACACTGTTGGATTTAATATCTAATCACAGTTGGATTTACTTTTATTCCTCGACGTCTATTTACACTAGTCAAAATAGTTACATTTAATGGCGTCTCGTGTAAATGTTGCTGACTGCCTGTTGGCTCCGGCTGAAACGTCTTTATTCCACATCCTTGGTCTGGGAGGGCGGTCGCTGTTGGCGTTCGTCTCTGCTGTTGTATGTGTGCTTTCCTTGGAGGGCCTGCTTGTTGCCGGGCTGGCTGCGGGGTGGATCCGCCATCATCCACGTGCGCTGTGTGTCTCCCACTGTGCGCTTTGTGCTGCCGGCTTTGACGCGCAGACTCGCTGGCGTGGCCGTGGTCTGTGGGGGCTGCCCCAGGTGACGTCTGTGCCCGCTGTGGTGTTCTGCCCTGGAGGACCTGTCCGCTACCAGGCCAACTACGAGGCGGATCACTGTGTGTGTGTGTGGGTCTACTCTGGTGCGCTTTTACGCACGCATATACACACACACACACACATACTCATCGGCGGTGACCTGTGGATACTTCCCGCCATCCCTAACTACTGAACTTCGGGATTCAACCTACCAAGGGGGTTTCTAAAATACTGCTGTTAATATGAGGATTAATATGTGTGTCTCTGGTGGATTCTTTTATGCTCTGCTGTCAGTGCCACTTCAGCACTAAAATACTCGGCAGCGGAGCTTCTGCGTCTTAACTCAATGAATTTCAGGACTCCACTGGCTCTGTTTGCCCAACTGTGATGTTCTTTCCCGACCGAGATACATCCATCGCGGATCGGGACGATCTTATATATATATATATCCAGTAAGTCATCCTCTGCTATTAGTTCTATTTGGTCTAAAGTTCGTCCCGTTTCCTCCACCGGCCGTGGAGTTAATCCAAATCACTTGTTTCCCGTTTCCAAGGCAACGCCAAGCGCTAGTCTTACTGACTGTTTTAAATGTGGACTTATTAATGTTCAATCTCTTACTAATAAAGGTCTGCTGATAAGTGAGTTTATTAGTGATGGTAAACTGGACATAATGTGCCTCACTGAAACTTGGCAACAGCCTAATGATTATTTCCATCTTAATCAGACAACCCCTAATGGTTATTCTTGCATCAGCCAACCTTGCTCTAGTGGGCGTGGGGTTGCTGTTGTCTATCGTGACACTATCAAAGCTAAAACAATCAGTATACCTCATTTTTCTTCATTTGAATGCTTGGCTGTTAAACTCTCAGGCTTTCAACCATTGGTAATTGTAACACTCTATAGGCCACCTAAACCTTCTGATCTGTTTTTAACGGACTTTTCTGCATTAATGACTTCACTTTCTGTCTATTCTCCCAATATATTACTTGTTGGTGATTTTAATATTCATGTTGATGCCACTACTACTTGTTCCATTGCTGCTGATTTTATGTCATTACTTGATGGTCTTGATGTCACCCAAAATGTACATTTTCCTACGCACAGCAAAGGTCATACTCTAGATTTAGTCTGTTCAAATGGTATTGTGCCCTACAATGTAACACATGCCGAGTTACCCATCTCTGATCACAAAGCTGTTTTATTTGAAGTCTCTGTCCTAGTTTCCAGGTATAAACATCAATGCACTATAGCCTACAGAAACATAAAACAAATTAATCCATCTGACCTTATGAGCCTCATAAATACATGCTCGACTACTGACTCCCTCTGTCCCCTCAGCCTCATCGCTCATTACAATGACTGCCTATCTTCTTCTCTAGATGCCCTTGCTCCCACTCAAACTCGTTCTGTTTCCTTCAACCACTCGGCTCCGTGGTACACACCTGAGCTCCACCAGTTAAAAAGATGTGGGAGACGTCTTGAGCTCCTGTATAGACGGACAGGCCTTGTATCTCATGTGCAGGCCTACAAAGATCACCTCTTGCAACATAATAACTCCATTTCTGCTGCTAGAACATCTTACTATTCAAACATTATAAGCTCTGGGAATAACAATTCTAAGCTCCTGTTTTCAACCGTAAACCGCCTCCTTAAACCACCTGACAACATCTCCTCTGACCCCTCAATGGAACTCTGCAACAAGTTTCTAAACTTCTTTCATGCAAAAAATCAAGAAATACATCACCATCTACCATCTAGTATTCCTAGCACTCCAGCTCATAAACTGATCTACATAACTGCCCTACAGGGCTTTGCCTTTACCACCTCCCTCTCAAACTTCACCTTGGCCTCAGAGAACCAGATCAAAGAACTTGTCAGCAAATCAAAGACATTTACTTCCCAACTAGACCCTCTGCCTACCGGTCTTCTTAAAGCATGCCTGCCTTCCATCGCTCCATTACTCATGGCATTAGTAAAATCCTCCCTAATGCTGATCCTGATAACTTGAAACACTACCGTCCCATCTCCAACCTTCCTTTTGTATCTAAGATACTGGAGCGGGTCGTGGCTCATCAACTACATCACCATCTCATCTACAATGATATGTATGAACATTTCCAGTCTGGTTTCCGTGCTAACCATAGCACGGAAACTGCATTGGTAAAAATCACCAATGACCTACTCTGTGCGTCTGACTCTGGTCTATTGTCCATCCTGATCTTACTTGACTTGAGCACTGCTTTTGATACCATTTCACATCCCCTCCTCGTTGAGCGTCTGGCCAGCATTGGTATCACAGGAGATGCACTCTCCTGGTTCTGTTCATACCTCACGGATCGTCAGCAGTTTGTACAACTCAAACACTATAAATCGGCCTGTGCGTCTGTGCCTCAGGGTGTCCCCCAGGGGTCAGTATTGGGTCCACTCCTCTTCATTATATATCTGCTTCCCCTGGGCAAGATCATGAGACATCACAAAATACATTTCCACTGCTATGCTGATGACACCCAGCTTTATATCTCAACTAAACCTTCATCTCCCCTTCCACCCACCTCACTCAGCAACTGTCTTCAAGACATTCAAATCTGGATGAACACAAACTTTTTGAAAGTTAATGCCAATAAAACAGAAGTCCTGCTCATCGGCTCCAAATCTACTCTCTCAAAACAGCAAAACCTCAATCTAACCATAGATGAGATCTCGGCCCCTCTGTCAACTCTTGGTGTCATTCTGGACAGTTCACTATCATTCAAATCTCAGATTAAATCTCTTACACAGACCTCATTCTTCCACCTCCGAAATATCTCCAGACTTAGACCCTCATTGACACAAGCCAGCACTGAAACCCTAATTCATGCCCTTGTCACGTCACGTCTGGACTATTGCAACTCCCTTCTCATCGGTCTCCCTTCTAAGCTGATAAATAGACTTCAACATATTCAGAACTCTGCCGCTCGAATCCTCACTGGTACCAGATCATCTGAACACATCACACCTATCCTTATCACTCTACACTGGCTCCCTGTGCACTACCGTATTGATTTTAAGACCCTCGTCATCACCTACAAAGCACTCCATAATCTTGCACCCAGCTACATTTCTGACCTCCTATCAGAATATGTCCCTGCACGTTCCCTCCGCTCTTCCTCGACTGGCCTTCTTGTCACCCCCAAATTCCGCCTCTCCACCATGGGGGCCAGGGCCTTCAGTTGTGCTGCTCCAAGACTTTGGAATGCCCTCCCTTCCCACATTCGACAGGCAGACTCAGTCAATTCATAAAAAAAATTGTTAAAGACCTATCTCTTTAAAGCTACACTGTGTGATATTTTCCCCCATCTAGCGGTGAAAAGGTATATGACCATCCAGTGAATATTAGTTTCTGTTCCTCTCAATTCTGATTTCGTTTTAACTCCTACGGTGGCCGATTTAGTCCAAGATTAACATGGCTTCCAGTTCGATCTCGTCCACATTCGACACGGTGCCATCGAGTGTTAAAACGCGAAAGGCGAAGCTTGAATTTACGGGTATGTCCCTCTTTTGCTCATGTACTTTCAAGATGGAGGGGCAACATGGCGACCCCCATTCGAACCCCTTACCCGTATGTATTTTCAATGGCATATTATAAACTTACGAGAATACTTTATTACTTGAAAGAAGTAAATATACATTAATGAGCACATATATTTTTGAAAGAACTAAGTGTTTTTAGCTAAGAATAAACTAAAAAAGTTACACAGTGTAGCTTTAAGAAAGCTTTTAATCTTTAAAACATTTTAGTACTACAGCGCCATTGTAACCCTCCAGACACTCTTTTTAACTATTTTATTTTGGCGCTCTTAGCACTATTCAGATTTGTCTTATTTGGAACATATTTTACTATGAATTTAATGTATTTTAATGTATTTCCTTCTTTTATGTCCTATGAAAAATGTAAGATGTCCTTGGGTATTTAGAAAGGCGTCGGCCAAATAAAATGTATTATTATTATTATAATATCCTGGTAGCTCCTGGCACACTTTCCGGGTCGGGTTTGTCAGCTGATCCTGATAGCGGTCATCAGAACGGAGTCTCCAAACATCCTGACCAGCCGACTGACTGGAAGCGGCTCTGCTGGATCTGGAGCGTCTTGAGGCTGGAATATTTCAAACATCAAAAAATAGTTTTTTTAATAATATCAATAATCAATGTCTGTGGTTCTGGTTACATCAAATTGATACTTTCTATTTTCAGTGACAAATAATTTATTAACTTAGCCATAATAACCAATAAAAGCTTATTCTGACCTCTGCAAAAGCGTTTGGCAGGTCTGCCAAATGAAGAATCATCTGGTCATCTGGCTGCTGCTCTGCCTCTTCCTCTTCCTGTCAGCCGGACCTGTGGACAGAGGAACAGGCAACTCAGAAGGCAGGAGGGCCAAATATCCTGATAGCTCCGACTGACCAGCCGACTGACTGGAAGCGGCTCTGCTGGATCTGGAGCGTCTTGAGGCTGAAATAATAATCAATGGCAGTGGTCAATTACAAATTGTTCATAGTTACTAAAATGTAACAGTTTTATTTCAAATGCAAATGTACTCCTCCCAACAAAGAAAATGTAATAAAAAATTTAATAAAACTCAAAACTCCATCTAAAATAAGAAAAAAACAATAAAATAAAATTCTCCTCAGAAATAATACAAATCAAACTATGTAAAGAAAACAATACTCCGATCACCTCCGAGAACAAAAGTCTCCTCTTAGAAATCCTCCGGAAAGTTTCCAAATCTCGAGATTCGCTCAGAAAATATTCTGGAAGTGTCTGAATTCGCCTCGTCTTTCAACCAACAGAGAGCGATGGTTTCGTGTATATGTTCAGTCAGAATGCACATGACGTTGTGTGCGTGAGTACAGCAGCACAGCATATGTCAACACATTTATTGAACAGTATCAATGATTATAAACATAATCTTAACGTTTTCTGAACTGTTCCGACCAGTTTACTATTATTATTATTATTATTATCATCCGTGGAATGATTTGTGTCTAAAATCTTAATTATTCATCATAGCTCATCAAGTTGACATATTTGATACAATCTAATTGATACATTTAGATAAATAGATTTCATACATTATAGCATATTATAATACAATATTTCCCGCTGTTGTCACTTGTCGTCATCGTTTCTACGACACGTGACTCACAATGACTGAAACCAATTAAAAGGGCATTCTCTCTAATGATGTTCCAACATGTTAAAAACTCTTCGCTGATCATAGACAAACGGGGAGAAATTAGTTGGCCTATCTACCGCACACTGCAAAAAATGACTGTGATTTTAACGGTAAAACTGTGAAAATGTCTGTCATGGATTTGCACTGAATTGATTCTCAAAAATACGGAACAAAGTGCGTTCCGTATCAGTTCAATACGGAACAAGACTTTTATGTGTCAAATACGGGGCGATTCCGTATTATACGGAACGGTTGGCAACCCTACAAGTAACACATAAGGACACGCGAGACAAAAAGGCAATTTAATTATTTATTGATACCGATACCACTGCACTCATGCGTGACCGTTTATGCAACTGGTGAAATTAATCAAAATCAACTCAATGGCACAAATACTCTTAAACAAACAAACAAACAAAAACACAGACCAACATGAACATCAAAAGAAACACAGCTAGTCAGCTACCGGCTGGACATCAGGATGCACACGAACGCATCCGCAGCGGCCATAGCTTATTTCACTTAGATCGCTCACAACCCAACAAAAGTTTAAACAGCTGATGACATCAGCGGGGGGTAGCGCAGACTAGATGTCTTGTGCGCGCTGCTGGCCAATGGAGGTCGACGTCCGCACCTGGCGGCCATCTTGTCACAGGCAGCTCGCTCACTCGTAACATTGTTTTCATGGGTTTTCATGGGTGCTTGTACTTTTTAAATAACCATAACTTGCTCAATTTTCTACCGATTCAACTGTTTGGTTTGTTATAATCGTCAGAGATGTAGTTATGACACTGCATACTTATGAAAAAATATTAATAATTTGTTCAAGCATCCATAATTATAGCCACGTTAATAACGTTTGTAAGAAACCAAACCATTTGTAAATCCGTCAAGATTTCAGCGAGAAATGAGTATTTGTGCTCATGGAGATCACTCGCCTTACCACAGAGCCCTGCCTGTGACAAGATGGCCGCCGGTGATGACGTTAGAGACTCCGCATTAAGACATCTAGAGCGCCGACACATCGCTACACATCAAAATGGAAAATACAGCTCAGTCTAACAAAAAATAACCACACTCTTTCTGGAAATATAATTGCAACGTACTGAAATAGACAGTAATTGAATTCAGACACGTTCAGACACGCATTCATTTAATTATGAAAAATAAATATTTTTGGTTTTGAGGTTTTGACAGGGCCAACAGAGAAGGCCCTGACAGCCCACCACTGACATATATATAGTTTTTTATATTTTGTTTTGTTCTTCAAGCATTCATAATAAAAAAAAAATTAAAAAGAGATGTCTGACTTTACAGGGAGTGCAGAATTATTAGGCAAGTTGTATTTTTGAGGATTCATTTTACAACATTAATAATTAAACAACAACCATGTTGTCAATGAACACAAAAAACTCATTAATATCAAAGCTGAATATTTTTGGAAGTGGTTTTTAGTTTTAGCTATTTTAGGGGGATATCTGTGTGTGCAGGTGACTATTACTGTGCATAATTATTAGGCAACTTAACAAAAAACAAATTTATACCCATTTCAATTATTTATTTTTACCAGTGAAACCAATATAACATCTCAACATTCACAAATATACATTTCTGACATTCAAAAACCAAACAAAAACAAATCAGTGACCAATATAGCCACCTTTCTTTGCAAGGACACTCAAAAGCCTGCCATCCATGGATTCTGTCAGTGTTTTGATCTGTTCACCATCAACATTGCGTGCAGCAGCAACCACAGCCTCCCAGACACTGTTCAGAGAGGTGTACTGTTTTCCCTCCTTGTAAATCGCACATTTGATGATGGACCACAGGTTCTCAATGGGGTTCAGATCAGGTGAACAAGGAGGCCATATCATTAGATTTTCTTCTTTTATACCCTTTCTTGCCAGCCACGCTGTGGAGTACTTGGACGCGGTGATGGAGCATTGTCCTGCATGAAAATCATGTTTTTCTTGAAGGATGCAGACTTCTTCCTGTACCACTGCTTGAAGAAGGTGTCTTCCAGAAACTGGCAGTAGGACTGGGAGTTGAGCTTGACTCCATCCTCAACCCGAAAAGGCCCCACAAGCTCATCTTTGATGATACCAGCCCAAACCAGTACTCCACCTCCACCTTGCTGGCGTCTGAGTCGGACTGGAGCTCTCTGCCCTTTACCAATCCAGCCACGGGCCCATCCATCTGGCCCATCAAGACTCACTCTCATTTCATCAGTCCATAAAACCTTAGAAAAATCAGTCTTGAGATATTTCTTGGCCCAGTCTTGACGTTTCAGCTTGTGTGTCTTGTTCAGTGGTGGTCGACTTTCTGCCTTTCTTTCCTTGGCCATGTCTCTGAGTATTGCACACCTTGTGCTTTTGGGCACTCCAGTGATGTTGCAGCTCTGAAATATGGCCAAACTGGTGGCAAGTGGCATCTTGGCAGCTGCACGCTTGACTTTTCTCAGTTCACGGGCAGTTATTTTGCGCCTTGGTTTTTCCACACGCTTCTTGCGACCCTGTTGACTATTTTGAATGAAACGCTTGATTGTTCGATGATCACGCTTCAGAAGCTTGGCTATTTTAAGACTGCTGCATCCCTCTGCAATATATCTCACTATTTTTGACTTTTCTGAGCCTGTCAAGTCCTTCTTTTGACCCATTTTGCCAAAGGAAAGGAAGTTGCCTAATAATTATGCACACCTGATATAGGGTGTTGATGTCATTAGACCACACCCCTTCTCATTACAGAGATGCACATCACCTAATATGCTTAATTGGTAGTAGGCTTTCCAGCCTATACAGCTTGGAGTAAGACAACATGCATAACGAGGATGATGTGGTCAAAATACTCATTTGCCTAATAATTCTGCACTCCCTGTATAAGTTTATCCCCTGTCTCTGGCTGAAATATATGCATTGCCCAGTGTTTTATGATGATGTTCCTGGAGGCACACCAACACTACACATGTCCACACATACCTGCACATTAGTAGAGACTCAAAAGACCTCAAATGAATGAGTCAGATAAGCAAGTAAACTCAGTAAGCTCTAACATGCTTATGGTGGTTGAGTTGGGAAATAATCTGACACATGCAAGCACACACATTAGGGGGGAGAGGGGTAAGATGAGCCAGTTTTGACTCATATGGTCCTCAAGATAAGAGAAAATTAGGCAGAAGTGCAATGAAAGTATTTAAAGTAATGTAAGGATGTCATTTTAAATGATGATAAAGGGTTCTAAAAACATGGCTTCTAATATGGCTTAAGTGTTCCTGTGGCTCAACCTACCCCAGGCTAGGGGTAAGTTGCAACATCTACCTGAATCTGAAATCAAACCCATGGGAATTTGTAAAGATAATTGACCTCTTTTAAGACACCTTCAATAATCAAATTTCCTTTGGTTCTTTCCAAATGTTCTGGTTTGTATCAGAGGTTGTGGTGCACTTGTACATTGTTCCTATAAAAATAAAAAAAACTCACACTAAAATGGTTTAAGAAAATTATAAACTAAACCAGTTGTGTAGCGTTACATTGAAATTATACCAGTTGAGTTTATACTTCAGAGATTCAACTCAAATACAGTGCCTTATGGTGGGGTAAGTTAAAACACTGGCTTAATTTACCCCACATGATTTGGCTCACTTTGTCCCATAGCTGCCATTTTGGATAGCTTACCAGGCTAATATTTATCTAAATGATTTGCATGGTTTTATACATTGCTAAATCACCAATATGTATCATCAATATTTTTAGACCTGGCTTTGATGCAACAGCCATTACATCAGTCATGCTAAAATGTAATTTTGACACACCAAAAAGTACATTCTAAAAGTAAATGGGTGCCTTCCACTCCTCCCACGTGCTTATTTTTCACAGCCTGGAAGAAATGATGGGTGGTTCCGAAATATATGATCACATGGCAAAGATAAAGAGGGTGGGTCAACTTACCCCACTCTCCACTATATTTGAGGAGTGAGTGAGTGATCATAAACACTAATCGTAAGCACAGAAAAGATCATAGCATTGACTTATCTGGGAACGTAAAGCTTGTACTCGCATCAAAACATCACAAACACGGCACACATCTTTAAATAAAAGTGAGCAAGAGCAAAAGGGATCTAAACATGCCTAAGAGAGGCAAGAACAGAAGGCAGATCTTGTAAAATCTCACTGTAAAACAACACAAACAATGATCTAAATGATGTCAATAGTTTATTTGCACATTAACTCAAAAGACAAATCATTGTAACAGAGAATCCTGTTCGTATCAAGTCCTATAAAGAGCATTGCGTGTGACGCGAGTATAGCCTTGCGGTATCACTTTTAGTCTGTGGTGAGGTTTTAAAATTCTCTATGACAATCAAAAGCAAACTGTACAAAAATAATACGTGTAAACACAATAAGTACATAAGCCTTGTGTGTATTAAAAATACAATTCCTGTCAAACAAACAAAACATGAACTAGTTAGTGCAGCGGAAACAATTTCATTACTTTTAAGGATGAAATTTAATTTTTAATGATCTTGCTGTCTACACAGACATACAAAGACTAAACTAGCGGATTAGTTCAGGAACACAAATGTTGATTTGATGCATACGACTTCAAATAAACCACTAAATATTTCATATTACGGTCTGCAATTTAAAAAAAGCAATACATGGCTCTGTAGAACGTACAACCTGAACAAAACATACCTCTACTAATCTTTAGGCCCAAATTAAACCAGCGAGTTTATACGAAAAGAGGGAATAAGTGCACATCCTATTCTCAATGTCTTCAAAATCCAAATCTGCTGGCAACTCGTAGAGAATTTCAATGCTCATCAAACATACTGGTTTAACAGTAAAACACTATTGAGACTGGGAGAAATATCCATTTGTCATAAATGAAAAGCAATTATTCAATGCTTCTTATTGCACAAGTCCCTTATTTGCTGGTTGAAATAATGCGATCGGGAAATGGGGATGAATTAGGATTCCAACAGGAAACGCCAAGATTAGTTGGGAGTGCGACGTCAGCCTTCAGGTGTGTGTGTCAGTCAATGTGTGTAGATGCAGTCACACTCGTGTTCTGGAGACTGTGGCTATAGCTTGATGTTGTTGAGGCCTTTAGAGATGCTCTGCACGTAGGCCTCGTGGATTGCACTGAGGAAATGTGCGTCATTCTGCAAACAAATGAAGACAGACAAGTGAAGACTGTGAAGCAAAAGGTCTGTTTGTGAGCGTGCGGGTCTAAGTGTGTACCTTGATGAGATGTAGGAGTGTTTCTTGCAGCTGGGAGCGACTGTACAGGGCAGAGGGCAAGTCTGCTGTGGGAAACGGGGCGGCGGTGGGAGACGTCGGGGAGGCGGGGTTTTTGGGTGGCTCTGTTGTCTTGGTGATGGAATGCTGAAATACACTGGGAGACAGTAGCAGTGAAGACTCCTCCCCCTGGACAACTGGCCCCGCCTTCATGGGAGAGGGAGAGAGAGATGGTCACAAAAAACATTGGGTCTCGTTCACTAATTGCATAATTGTATACACGCACAGGAGAACTTCTCATGAAAAGTTTCCTGCCTAATTCACAACACATGATGATTCTATAATTGCATGTACATTTGGTGCCCAAAGTTTTTTCAAGTGGTTATGTTTTTAAATCTTTTGGTAATTTGTTACTCATTGTCATGGATCACAAGATGTTACAGGCCATAACAATATAATATCTTCTATCTGAAAATCATGATTTCTTCTTGTCTGAATTAGTGTATTTTCCATCATGTATCATGTAATCAAAATATTTTATTTTACGTTTCTTTTGGTAATATTTAATTTAATAGTAAACATTCATTTTCCTAATTAAATTGTTTAAAAAAAAATGTGTATCCATAAATTCTGTTACCGTACCATACTTTGCCTCTAAAGGGGTGATGAATTGAGAAATCAACTTTCCCTTGAGCCTTTGATATATAAAAGTTTGTGATATAAGAATATCCTGTAAGTTTCAGAGCTGAAAACATCCTTGTTAGTCAAAGAAAAGCTTTTATTGACACCAGGCCCAGAAAACGAGAGAGATCTCAGAAATATGTTGACCACTGACGTCACAGGACGCCTCAACAGATAAATATGTACGTCTGATTCAGTAGCCCAGCCCACCGGTTCGTGGAGTTAAATGGACGGATGGCGCTACCAAGCTATAAACATGGCAAAGAGATTAAGATATTGCGCTGTGCCTGGTTGTGGAAGAACACAGTCCCTGCATAAGCTTCCTTCTGATTCTACTATTAGGAATGAGTGGTTGAACTTTATTTTTAATGACATTGCACGTTGTTCGCTTCATTTCACCGTGGATTCGATTGTAAACAAGATACAGGTCGAGAATGGATTTGCAGAAGGAGTGAGATTAAAACAATGCTGTGCCTTCTACATTGGATCCGACAGGAACGGTGCAACACACTTATGTGAGTAAAACATGTTTTTTTATATGTGTTAGTATTGCATTGTTACAAATCGTTTGAAATCTATTGATTACATACCTTAGCACGCGGTCACAAGCTGGAGAAGGTGTTATTGGTTAAAGGGTTAGTTCACCCAAAATTGAAAATAAAGTCAGTAATTACTCACCCTCATGTTGTTCCAACCATGTAAGACCTTCGTTCATCTTCGGAACATAATTTAGTATATTTTTGATGAAATCTGAGAGCTGTCTCACTCCTCCATAGGCTTTCAGAGGGAATGAAACTTGATGGCCCAGAATAGTAAGTAAAAACGTCATTTAAGGAGTCCAAATGACTACAGTGGCTCTGTATTAAGTCTATCATGCGACGAAAATACTTTTTGAGTGGAAAAACAACAAAAATAACGACTTTATCCCACTATTATTGTTGTTCAATTTGAGCCTCTGACGCCACGACGCATGCGCGAGAACGGCGTTCTTCTTCTACTACTAATCTCAGTTTTCGCGCATGCGTCGTGGCGTCAGAGGCTCAAATTGAACAACAATAATAGTCGTTATTTTTGTTGTTTTTCCGCTCAAAAAGTATTTTCGTCGCATGATAGACTTAATACAGAGCCACTGAGAAGGCCATTCTTTGTGTTCTTTTTTAATCATTTTCAGAGCCCGATGAAATCGGTATAAATACACGTTTAATTCTGAAAAACACACTCACTGTTACAGTCACTGCCATTGATGTCCAGAATAAAAGAGTGAAGGGATTTGTGGAAACTGTGGTTCCTAATTATTGTGATTAGAGGTCGACCGATTCATCGGCACCGATAGCTTATTGGTGGACCAAACGGTTATCGACAAAAATCCACACCGATAGTTTTTCCATTGCTGAAGCGGCTGAGAAGGGTGCGCTGTCATTACACAGTACGAGAGCTCTGAGAAGGGTCTGCTGGCATTATAGCTGGCATTATATAGCACGAGAGCGGCCTCTAGAGGCGAAAAAAACCTCACTGACGCCTTGGGTTTACATTCACACGTGAGGCTGCACGCTGCACGGAAAGCAGACACGCTGCACAGAGAGTGCTGACATATCAGATGGGCGTTTAAAACACGAAAGTGAAACGGTATGAATACTGAACACTACAGTACTTGTTGCCAAATCATTATAAAGTAATTCATTTCTTGACTAGATGCTGCACTAACAGGTAAAGAACAGCAGTGTGCATGTTTGTCGACGAGGCTGAGTGGACGCTAAAAAATTAGCAGTACCTCAAGCAGTTAAACAATGTGATAAAAAACACACGCAAGTCCGACCCAAATGTTGCATATATAAAATTTGTGATGTGAGAATGCAAACTGTATCGTCATGCTGCCGACAGAAACAGAAACAAAGCAGAAGAGCATTCGTTTTTTATTAGATAATCTCCTTCTAAAAAAGCAGACCGTTTGGATTTATATAAAATGGTAACACTACAATAAGATCCCATTTGTAACATTAACTAAGGTTAATAAATGCTATGGAAGTATTGTTCATTGTTAGTATGTTCATTTCAACATTAAATTGAGTTTGAATTTTTATTTTATCTGGTAACCTTGGTTAATGCACTATGAACTAACATGAATGATCAAGGTACAATATTGCTCATTAAATGCTGTAAAAAATGTATGCATAATGCATACAGTTCATGCAAGCGAACACATCCTTGTTGCATAGGGACTTGCATAGTGTTACCTATGATATGTACGTTTCTAGGTTATAGGTAAAGAAACAAATGTGATATTTTGAAATTATTTTCTGAAGAATTTGTTCTGTTAGAACTTCTTATTTTAATATTCATATTTATATGTTTTTAATTTAGCACATTTGCATAAATCAGTACTGTTTTTTATTTCTTGTTATAAAGTTCAGCACTGTTTTACGTATGTTTTTTTTTTAATCTAGTATCCATTTTAAAAACTATCGGTCGATTAATCAGTTATCAGCAAGTGTGGTCCAACCTTGTTATTGGTCGACCTCTAATTGTGATCCAACATTTGCCTTGCATTTCAGGATGAAAAGACAAACATGTCTTCTAATATCTTCAATTGATGCGTATACTGAGCTGCAGCGGACACATTTGTAAACGACTTTACTTGGACCCATTGTGTCTCTTTAACATTGCACGGTTTATATACATGTTGCTGCTGATTGGGCCGACATTTTTGACACACCCACCGAACAAGAGAAAACGTATCTCAAACCCCATTGCACACCGTTCCCAGGAAACTTGACGTTCAACCTGGAAACCGTAGCAAAACGTTGCTCACCGGATTGAGCTTGAACGTGCCCCAGATCAGTGTGTGCTCTCTCTGAGAACATATTTTAATCTAAATAGTTATTTTATCAAATGTTATCAAGTTCATCACTGATCACACAGTGTTTAAAAGTCTTTAGTGCATATCGTCTCACACACACACACGACGATGCAGCGCTAGCCCGTCAACTGTCTCAAGCGTCGTTCATGCATTGTTGGAAATCATAAAAATGTTACCGGCCAACTGGCGAGTGACACCGTTTCATATGCTCGCCAATGGCGATTTTTACTCTCATTTGGTGCTTGCCGAGTGTTAAAGGTGTCATGAACTGGCTTTTTAAATTTTTTTATACTGTTGTCTGAGGTCAACTTATGACGTTCGCGTGGTTTTTACATTCAGAAACATCATAATGAATAAGTAATAGGCTATTTTCGGCCTCTGGTTTTGAGGCTCTCTGAAAAACGGTCGGTTTTGATGGGCGTGCCGCACTGAAGACTTGGAAGTAAACGCCCACGGCTAGGATTGGATTTGCATATTTAATGAGCTTCAGCTCCCCTCAGTACATGTGGAGATTGTTTTGAAAGCGCCTGGAGAAACGCTCACAGGGCTCGCAAAATGTGTTTATCAAACAAACACAAAGATTCATCTCTCATCCACCCACGATTGATTGGAATGTTGTCGCCCGATCAGTGAATAGAACCGCGAACCGTACACGCAATCACATAGACACACACATGCGCGCAAGAAAGAAATGTTATTTCACTATTTAAGAAAAACACATAGCCTCGGGGACATTGGGGAAGTCCGAGCCCTGGCCCATAACGTTGCAAGTCCGAGTCTGATCACGAATGAAGCAATAACACTTCAAATAGAGGATTCTCCAGCTTGTGACCGCGTGCTAAGGTATGTAATCAATAGATTTCAAACGATCTGTAACAATGCAATACTAACACATAAAAACATGTTTTACTCACATAAGTGTGTTGCACACCGTTCCTGTCGGATCCAATGTAGAAGGCACAGCATTGTGTTTTAATCTCAATATGTCTGCAAATCCAGTCTCGACCTCCATCTTGTTTACAATCGATTCCGTGGTGAAATGAAGCGAACGAACCGGCATGTTTATTGCTCAGTAGCGCGACCTGTTTAGCTCCACGATTCGGTGGACGGGCTTGAGGCGGTGCTTCTGCATTCTACTAAGTCAGTGGTCGACATATTCTAAGATCTCTCGTTTCTGGGCCTTGTGTCAATAAAAGCTTTTCTTTGACAAACAAGGACGTTTTCAGCTCTGAAACTTGCAGGATATTCTTATATCACGGTTAACTTTTATATATCAAAGGCTCAAGGGAAAGTTGGGAGAGCCACAGCCACCTCTGATGGACCAATGGCAATTTGAAGCAGTTTAAAACTCCTAAAGAACTTTGTTTTGGCCTGCTTATGTTTGAAATGTCACACCAGTTTGTTTTTCGATTTCACTTGAAGTGTATCAAGGCCTTTAACCTTGTTCTAACCTTAATGAATTAGGACTATTGAAGTATTCTAAATGAGTGACTGTGCTAGAGGTCAGTAATTAAAATACAACACACACAAAACATTTCAGCCCAATCACAGAAGCAATCTCAGGTATCAAAGCCTGCCAGTGTTTTTAAGAGTGAACTTACTGGAATGGGTTTGACCAGAGACGGGGACGGTGTGAAAGCATTGACCTCTTTACTCTGAGAGGAAGACAAAGTTTAGATTAGACAAGCTTGCCTTGTGCAAAAACAAGACATTTCAAAGCTTTGTTATTCATTTTCTGATTAGCAAAATACTTTGCATAGATCCCGATGACAACCTTTCATTTGTTACTGGCTTGCGTTAATTAATTTGATATTTTTCCTGCATTTTCCATTGCTGTACGTCAAAATGAATAAAAATGCACAGTCACATACAAACTCAATACTATGCAAAACTGCTAAAATATTTGTGAATATATTTGTGAAAATATGAATCAGTGTTTTTGAACAAATCTCTTGAATGAATGATTCAATGACTAACTCAAAGACTTCACTTGTTTCATTACTGGATGAATCAGTGTTTTTGAACAAATCTCTAGAGTGAATGATTCAATGACTCACTCATATAGGCCCTGTCCCAAATGGCACCCTGAACCCTCACGGTCTTCCTCTGAGTCCGCACTTTCACGACGTAATGCCGCTTTGACTGCCGGGAAGAAGTCCGGTGCGTAACCCGCACTAGTGCGGGCTCGGCAGAAGTGCACATTGAGGGCACATATCGACCTCAAAGGGGGCGCTTGCAAGCACACTTCTGATACCTAAAATGACAAATGGGATACCCTGCGGTCTCGTGAACTTAACGGACACGCAGCGGCCATTGTAAGTCCCCAAGACCGCAAGTGTACGAAGTGTGCCATTTTGGGACAGGGCCAAAGACTTCAATTGTTTCATTACTGGATGAATCAGTGTTTTTGAACAAATCTCTTGAATGATTCAATGACTCACTCATAAACACTTCACTTGTTTCAATACTGGATGAATCAGTGTTTTTGAACAAATCTCTTGAATGATTCAATGACTCACTCATAAACACTTCACTTGTTTCAATACTGGATGAATCAGTGTTTTTGAACAAATCTCTTGAATGATTCAATGACTCACTCAAACACTTCACGTGTTTCATTAATGGATGAACAAATCTCTTAAATGAATGATACAATCTTTATTTGAAGCGTCAAGTTACTTTCTAAAGGTGATTTGCTCTATTATAGACATCAGTGTTTATATACACACTTTAAACTGTTATCCAAGTACTTCTGTACACCTACTTAAAAAAAACAACAAAAACATATAGTGACATACCATGAAAACATTGCTTGGCGTATTCACCTGTGCCGATGCTGCAGCCTTTCCTGTGAAGGGCCCTGCAACTTTGCAGCCAGATTCTCTGAAGCTCTGTGGCGTGACTAGTGGGCTGGGCATGAACCCTGGCAGTGACACGGCCATCCCATGACCATCTGTGAGAGGACTCATATATGAAGGAAGAAGCGGACCAGCTGAACCACGGCGTACCGACTGACCGCTGGAC
This sequence comes from Romanogobio albipinnatus, assembly GCA_023566225.1. Lineage (NCBI taxonomy): Eukaryota > Metazoa > Chordata > Actinopteri > Cypriniformes > Gobionidae > Romanogobio > Romanogobio albipinnatus. The sequence goes on along the minus strand of CM042253.1, from coordinate 7,495,996 downwards.
CCGCCGCCGTTCTCTTCCGTACTCGAAGCAGCCGTTCTTGGGTCCCGGCTGCCGCAACCCTGGAAGAGAGACACCAGCGCTGGGCCTCCTGGGTCGGAGGAGAGGCGAGGAGTGCGGAGAGGCTCCACGGAGTGAGGCGGAGGACCGTACGTGAGCCCGCGCATGCTTTCTCCTGCAGAGTTTGTTGACTGGGTCTGTTCTTTGGGAAAAGAGCTGCCGAAAAGCTCTTCCACTGTGATCTGCTTCACTATGGAGTGACTGGACTGTGAGTAGAAAGAAACAGAGACAGACTTTAGACATGCTGTTAGATGAGTGTCATTAGTGAGTGAGGGTGATCAGCAGGACCTTCTCTTGTTGAGCTGCTGTGATGTCCTCTCTCTTCTCCTGTCCGTCACAGTTCACCTGAACATCTCTTTCCGTCGACTGACTCTATGAACACAAACACACAGTATTAGTCATTTAACTACACATTTTCTTCATCTCAATCTCTCAGTTAATCGGTCTGAACTACAGTACCGTAAAGTTAGGACACATTACTATTTTTAATGTTTATTGTCTCTTAAACTCATCAAGCCTGCATTTATTAAACAGAGCTTCAGAAATAAATAAATTGTAATATACTTTACAGTATAATGTATTCCTGTGAGCAACTTCACCTCTATGTTAAGACTGAGTCTTAAAGGAACGCTCCACTTTTTTTGAAAATAGGCTCATTTTCCAACTCCCCTGGAGTTAAACAGTTGAGTTTTACCGTTTTCGAATCCATTCAGGCGGTCTCTGGGTTTGGCGGTAGCACTTTTAGCATAGCTTAGCATAGATCATTGAATCTGATTAGACCGTTAGCATCTCACTCAAAAAATGGCCTAAGAGTTTAGATATTTTTCCTATTCAAAACTTGACTCTTCTATAGTTACATCGTGTACTAAGGCCGAAGGAAAATGAAAAGATTTTCTAGGCCGATATGGCTAGGAACTATACTCTCATTCCTGCGTAATAATCAAGGAACTTTGCTGCTGTACCATTGGTGCAGCAGCGCAATGATATTACACAGCACCTGAAAATAGACTAACTTCCGTCAACATAACCAACGTGACAACCTGCTTGCACACTGAGCATGCTGGGACTATTTTCAGGCGCTGTTTTAGGCCTTTATTAACACCCCGGAGCCGCGTGGAGCAGTTATGTGACGGACAGATGCACTTTTTATGGACTTCAAAAACAGAGTAACTATAAATCCAATTCTAATGCATGGATTAGCCTGGACTTTTTTTAATATAACTCAGATTTTATTCTTCTGAAAGAATGTCATATACACCTAGGATGACTTGATGGTGTGTAAACTATCCCTTTAAGAGGTAATAAGTCTTACCTTTCCCATTCAAATTAGACCAATCTACCTTTTCATGTAATTTACTTTAAAAAAAGTCTAAAAAAGAAAAAAACCTTTTAAGAGCAGTCTAGGCAGTTTATGCAACCCGCCCCAGGTCTATGTGCTTTAAATCAGACAAGTGAAAGTGAACAACAATAGGGAAATGAGACAGGAGGTCCGTCATACCCTTTGATACTCCTCTTTAGCCTTGCTGAGCAGCTCCAGGATATCTGTGGGTTTGGTCTGAACACAGCCGTTCGTCCTGCCGCTCGAGCCTCTGTCGGGGGACACGCGCTGCGCTCGCAACGCCTCCTGTTTCACTATCCTACACACAAACACAAGCTTCTCTATATAAACACATTAAAGCGGGTTCACTCGTGTTGATTAATGTAAAACACTGATACTCACTGTAGCATGAGCTGTGCAATCCGCTGGCAGTCGGCCTTATCGTAGAACCAGATACTGTAGATGCCCACTGACACACACAGAGAGAAGATATTCATAATGTCTCCATGCCTTACAGTTGCATTGAGCAGAATAGAGCTGGCCGATAATATAGTTACATTTTGCAAGATTTGCTGTATAGCATATACAGATCAGGCATAACATTATGACAGGTGAAGCGAATAACACCGATCATCTCTTCATTACGGCACCTGTTAGTGGGTGGGATATATTAGGCAGCAAGTGAACACTTTGTCCTCAAAGTTGATGTGTTAGAAGCAGGAAAAATGGGCAAGCGTAAGGATTTGAGCGAGTTTGACAAGGGCCAAATTGTGATGGCTAGATGACTGGGTCAGAGCATCTCTAAAACTGCAGCTCTTGTGGGGTGTTCCCGGTCTGCAGTGGTCAGTATCTGTTGCAGACCATGTACACCCTTTGATGGAAACGGTATTCCCTAGAGGCTGTGGCTCTTTCAGCAGATAATGCGCCCTGTCACAAAGCAGAAATGGTTCAGGAATGGTTTGAGGAGCACAACAACGAGTTTGAGGTGTTGACTTGGCCTCCAAATTCCCCAGATCTCAATCCAATCGAGCATCTGTGGGATGTGCTGAACAAACAAGTCCGATCCATGGAGGCCCCACCTCGCAACTTACAGGACTTAAAGGATCTGCTGCTAACATCTTGGTGCCAGACACCACAGCACACCTTCAGGGGTCTAGTGGAGTCCATGCCTCGACGGGTCAGGGCTGTTTTCGGCAGCAAAAGTGGGACCAACATAATAATGTTATGCCTGATTGGTGTATAATCCTTTACATGAGTGTACAGTTTGTATAGTTATTATACACTATAAATCCAACTGTATATACAGAGTTGTGTGATAACAGTTGACATTTTGCGGCAATATTAACAATCATGCAGCCGAGATTGGATTGGAACACGAAACTTTAAAGCAAACAAGGTTGACACTGACATGGTGTTAGTTAAAAATATTCATAAATCATGTTTCATTAATATGCAGATTTGATGTTTGCATCACTCTTTGTAAAAAAAAAAAAAAAAACACATTTTAACCCTGTAAAGCCTGAGAAAAAAAAACAAAACAAAAAACACTATATATATATATATATATATATATATAATTTTTTTTTTTTTTTTTTGCATGCATGTTTTTTGTTGAGTAACATAATCAGGCTTTTATGGCTCATATATTACGTTATAGTGAGAATGTGTAATAAAACTACAAAAGCTTTTTTATTCAGAAACTGAGCAAAAATATGCAATTTGCTGCATTTGCTGATATTTATATGGACAAAAAGTAAAATGAAATGCAAATAAATATCAATATCTGCTAATAAGGTCTTAGTAAGATGATATTTAAATGCTTAGTTTTATGTAGTTTTAAAACAATGCAACACAATGACGATTGAGAGATGGAAAAATAAACCTTGATGATCATTTGATACTCATGATTTTTATAATAAATGATGTCTGCATAATCAAGTAAAGTGAATCTGCTTCAGTCCAGTGGAAATATTACTAGCAATATCAAAGTTATTCTTACATTTATTTGATAAAAATCAATCAGACGACAGAAGGACTGGAGTAGATTTTGTTCAGCAGAAGTTGAGATCATTTATAGGCCTAAGAAATTCATGTATTAAATATGATACGGCAGGCTTTATAGCATTAATGTTGACTGGTCTGGGTTTCTTCTCACAGCAAATAACAGATGAACACAGTCTGTGCTTCTTAACTCACAGTTGCCGTTCCTGTACAGTAGGAAAGGGTCCTGGAGCTGGAACTCCAAGTCTTTATTGATCGGCTCCACTAAGTTTTCTGTACTCAAACGGTTCATAATTGTGAAGCCATGATGGGGGGATGCCGACCTGCGGAGAAACAGACTTAACATCACACAGCACATGACAGACCAGCATTTTACATGTGACAAACAGAACAACCTTCAGCTCCAGTCAGTCGACACTCACCTGGCGTAAACGAATAATGTGCCTTCAATCTCAGTCTTCTCCTACAGTGAGAGAGAAGTGTTAGTTTTCAAACACATCTCACACTCAATACTAAAACACAAGACCTCGACGGCAGATCTGGACAAAAAACAAACCACTGAAGCCGCCTTTGGGTTTATGATTTTACTGTTAGACCATTTTGACCTCCCAAGAAAAATTCTGAATTATGACATTAACAGTCAAAATTATGACATATCAAGTCATGATTATGACAAACAGTCGAAATAATAACATACCAAGTCATGATTATGAAAGAAACAGTCGAAATTATGACATACTAAGTCATGATTATGACATAAACAGTCGAAATTATGACATACACAGTCGAAATTATAACATACAAAGTCATGATTATGATGTAAACAGTCGAAATTATGACATACTAAGTCATGATTATGACATAAACAGTCGACATTATGACATACTAAGTCATGATTATGACATAAACAGTCGAAATTATGACATACACAGTCGAAATTATAACATACCAAGTCATGATTATGACATTAACAGTCGAAATTATAACATACCAAGTCATGATTATGACATAAACAGTCGAAATTATGACATACCAAGTCATGATTATGACATAAACAGTCGAAATTATGACATACTAAGTCATGATTATGACATAAACAGTCGAAATTATGACATACCAAGTCATGATTATGACATAAACAGTCGAAATTATGACATACTAAGTCATGATTATGACATAAACAGTCGAAATTATAACATACTAAGTCATGATTATGACATAAACAGTCGAAATTATGACATACACAGTCGAAATTATAACATACTAAGTCATGATTATGACGTAAACAGTCGAAATTATGACATACCAAGTCATGATTATGACATAAACAGTCGAAATTATGACATACTAAGTCATGATTATGACATAAACAGTCGAAATTATAACATACTAAGTCATGATTATGACATAAACAGTCGAAATTATGACATACACAGTCGAAATTATAACATACTAAGTCATGATTATGACGTAAACAGTCGAAATTATGACATACCAAGTCATGATTATGATATAAACAGTCGAAATTATGACATAAACAGTCGAAATTATGACATACCAAGTCATGATTATGACATAAACAGTCGAAATTATGACATACTAAGTCATGATTATGACATAAACAGTCGAAATTATAACATACTAAGTCATGATTATGACATAAACAGTCGAAATTATGACATACACAGTCGAAATTATAACATACTAAGTCATGATTATGACGTAAACAGTCGAAATTATGACATACCAAGTCATGATTATGATATAAACAGTCGAAATTATGACATAAACAGTCGAAATTATAACATACTAAGTCATGATTATGACATAAACAGTCGAAATTATAACATACCAAGTCATGACTATGATATAAACAGTCGAAATGATAACATACCAAGTCATGATTATGACATAAACAGTCGAAATTATGACATACCAAGTCATGATTATGACATAAACAGTCGAAATTATGACATACTAAGTCATGATTATGACATAAACAGTCGAAATTATGACATACCAAGTCATGATTATGACATAAACAGTCGAAATTATAACATACTAAGTCATGATTATGACGTAAACAGTCGAAATTATAACATACTAAGTCATGATTATGACGTAAACAGTCGAAATTATGACATACCAAGTCATGATTATGACATAAACAGTCGAAATTATAACATACTAAGTCATGATTATGACGTAAACAGTCGAAATTATGACATACCAAGTCATGATTATGACATAAACAGTCGAAATTATAACATACCAAGTCATGATTATGATGTAAACAGTCGAAATTATAACATACTAAGTCATGATTATGACATAAACAGTCGAAATTATAACATACAAAGTCATGATTATGATGTAAACAGTCGAAATTATGACATACTAAGTCATGATTATGACATAAACAGTCGAAATTATGACATACTAAGTCATGATTATGACATTAACAGTCGAAATTATAACATACACAGTTGAAATTATAACATACCAAGTCATGATTATGAAAGAAACAGTCGAAATTATGACATACTAAGTCATGATTATGATGTAAACAGTCGAAATTATGACATACTAAGTCATGATTATGACATAAACAGTCGAAATTATGACATACTAAGTCATGATTATGACATTAACAGTCGAAATTATAACATACACAGTTGAAATTATAACATACCAAGTCATGATTATGAAAGAAACAGTCGAAATTATGACATACTAAGTCATGATTATGACATAAACAGTCGAAATTATGACATACTAAGTCATGATTATGACATAAACAGTCGAAATTATGACATACACAGTCGAAATTATAACATACAAAGTCATGATTATGATGTAAACAGTCGAAATTATGACATACTAAGTCATGATTATGACATAAACAGTCGACATTATGACATACTAAGTCATGATTATGACATAAACAGTCGAAATTATGACATACACAGTCGAAATTATAACATACCAAGTCATGATTATGACATAATTTCGACTGTTTATAACATACTAAGTCATGATTATGATATAAACAGTCGAAATTATGACATACACAGTTGAAATTATAACATACCAAGTCATGATTATGAAAGAAACAGTCGAAATTATGACATACTAAGTCATGATTATGACATAAACAGTCGAAATTATGACATACTAAGTCATGATTATGACATAAACAGTCGAAATTATGACATACACAGTCGAAATTATAACATACAAAGTCATGATTATGATGTAAACAGTCGAAATTATGACATACTAAGTCATGATTATGACATAAACAGTCGAAATTATGACATACTAAGTCATGATTATGACATAAACAGTCGAAATTATGACATACACAGTCGAAATTATAACATACAAAGTCATGATTATGAAAGAAACAGTCGAAATTATGACATACTAAGTCATGATTATGACATAAACAGTCGAAATTATGACATACTAAGTCATGATTATGACATAAACAGTCGAAATTATGACATACACAGTCGAAATTATAACATACAAAGTCATGATTATGATGTAAACAGTCGAAATTATGACATACCAAGTCATGATTATGACATAAACAGTCGAAATTATGACATACTAAGTCATGATTATGACATTAACAGTCGAAATTATAACATACTAAGTCATGATTATGACATAAACAGTCGAAATTATGACATACACAGTCGAAATTATAACATACAAAGTCATGATTATGATGTAAACAGTCGAAATTATGACATACCAAGTCATGATTATGACATAAACAGTCGAAATTATGACATACTAAGTCATGATTATGACATAAACAGTCGAAATTATAACATACTAAGTCATGATTATGACATAAACAGTCGAAATTATAACATACCAAGTCATGATTATGATATAAACAGTCGAAATTATGACATACACAGTCGAAATTATAACATACTAAGTCATGATTATGACGTAAACAGTCGAAATTATGACATACCAAGTCATGATTATGACATAAACAGTCGAAATTATGACATAAACAGTCGAAATTATAACATACTAAGTCATGATTATGACATAAACAGTCGAAATTATAACATACCAAGTCATGATTATGATATAAACAGTCGAAATGATAACATACCAAGTCATGATTATGACATGAACAGTCGAAATTATGACATACCAAGTCATGATTATGACATAAACAGTCGAAATTATGACATACTAAGTCATGATTATGACATAAACAGTCGAAATTATGACATACCAAGTCATGATTATGACATAAACAGTCGAAATTATAACATACTAAGTCATGATTATGACGTAAACAGTCGAAATTATGACATACCAAGTCATGATTATGACATAAACAGTCGAAATTATAACATACCAAGTCATGATTATGACATAAACAGTCGAAATTATGACATACACAGTCGAAATTATAACATACAAAGTCATGATTATGATGTAAACAGTCGAAATTATGACATACTAAGTCATGATTATGACATAAACAGTCGAAATTATGACATACTAAGTCATGATTATGACATTAACAGTCGAAATTATGACATACTAAGTCATGATTATGAAAGAAACAGTCGAAATTATGACATACTAAGTCATGATTATGATGTAAACAGTCGAAATTATGACATACTAAGTCATGATTATGACATAAACAGTCGAAATTATGACATACTAAGTCATGATTATGACATTAACAGTCGAAATTATGACATACTAAGTCATGATTATGAAAGAAACAGTCGAAATTATGACATACTAAGTCATGATTATGACATAAACAGTCGAAATTATGACATACACAGTTGAAATTATAACATACCAAGTCATGATTATGAAAGAAACAGTCGAAATTATGACATACTAAGTCATGATTATGACATAAACAGTCGAAATTATGACATACACAGTCGAAATTATAACATACAAAGTCATGATTATGACGTAAACAGTCGAAATTATGACATACCAAGTCATGATTATGACATAAACAGTCGAAATTATAACATACCAAGTCATGATTATGACATAAACAGTCGAAATTATAACATACTAAGTCATGATTATGACATAAACAGTCGAAATTATGACATACCAAGTCATGATTATGACGTAAACAGTCGAAATTATGACATACCAAGTCATGATTATGACATAAACAGTCGAAATTATAACATACCAAGTCATGATTATGACATAAACAGTCGAAATTATGACATACCAAGTCATGATTATGACGTAAACAGTCGAAATTATGACATACCAAGTCATGATTATGACATAAACAGTCGAAATTATAACATACCAAGTCATGATTATGACATAAACAGTCGAAATTATGACATACACAGTCGAAATTATAACATACAAAGTCATGATTATGACATAAACAGTCGAAATTATGACATACTAAGTCATGATTATGACATAAACAGTCGAAATTATAACATACTAAGTCATGATTATGACATAAACAGTCGAAATTATAACATACCAAGTCATGATTATGATATAAACAGTCGAAATTATGACATACACAGTCGAAATTATAACATACTAAGTCATGATTATGACGTAAACAGTCGAAATTATGACATACTAAGTCATGATTATGACATAAACAGTCGAAATTATAACATACCAAGTCATGATTATGACATAAACAGTCGAAATTATAACATACTAAGTCATGATTATGACATAAACAGTCGAAATTATAACATACTAAGTCATGATTATGACATAAACAGTCGAAATTATAACATACACAGTCGAAATTATAACATACCAAGTCATGATTATGACATAAACAGTCGAAATTATGACATACACAGTCGAAATTATAACATACTAAGTCATGATTATGACGTAAACAGTCGAAATTATGACATACCAAGTCATGATTATGACATAAACAGTCGAAATTATAACATACTAAGTCATGATTATGATATAAACAGTCGAAATTATGACATACACAGTCGAAATTATAACATACCAAGTCATGATTATGACATAAACAGTCGAAATTATGACATACACAGTCGAAATTATAACATACTAAGTCATGATTATGACGTAAACAGTCGAAATTATGACATACCAAGTCATGATTATGACATAAACAGTCGAAATTATAACATACCAAGTCATGATTATGACATAAACAGTCGAAATTATAACATACTAAGTCATGATTATGACATAAACAGTCGAAATTATAACATACTAAGTCATGATTATGATATAAACAGTCGAAATTATGACATACACAGTCGAAATTATAACATACCAAGTCATGATTATGACATAAACAGTCGAAATTATGACATACACAGTCGAAATTATAACATACTAAGTCATGATTATGACGTAAACAGTCGAAATTATGACATACCAAGTCATGATTATGACATAAACAGTCGAAATTATAACATACCAAGTCATGATTATGACATAAACAGTCGAAATTATGACATACTAAGTCATGATTATGACATAAACAGTCGAAATTATGACATACCAAGTCATGATTATGACATAAACAGTCGAAATTATGACATACCAAGTCATGATTATGACATAAACAGTCGAAATTATAACATACTAAGTCATGATTATGACGTAAACAGTCGAAATTATAACATACTAAGTCATGATTATGACATAAACAGTCGAAATTATAACATACTAAGTCATGATTATGACGTAAACAGTCGAAATTATGACATACCAAGTCATGATTATGACATAAACAGTCGAAATTATGACATACACAGTCGAAATTATAACATACAAAGTCATGATTATGATGTAAACAGTCGAAATTATGACATACTAAGTCATGATTATGACATAAACAGTCGAAATTATAACATACCAAGTCATGATTATGACATAAACAGTCGAAATTATGACATACACAGTCGAAATTATAACATACAAAGTCATGATTATGATGTAAACAGTCGAAATTATGACATACTAAGTCATGATTATGACATAAACAGTCGAAATTATGACATACACAGTCATGATTATGACATAAACAGTCGAAATGATAACATACCAAGTCATGATTATGACATAAACAGTCGAAATTATGACATACCAAGTCATGATTATGACATTAACAGTCGAAATTATAACATACTAAGTCATGATTATGATGTAAACAGTCGAAATTATGACATACTAAGTCATGATTATGACATAAACAGTCGAAATGATAACATACCAAGTCATGATTATGACATAAACAGTCGAAATTATGACATACCAAGTCATGATTATGACATAAACAGTCGAAATTATGACATACTAAGTCATGATTATGACATAAACAGTCGAAATTATGACATACTAAGTCATGATTATGACATAAACAGTCGAAATGATAACATACCAAGTCATGATTATGACATAAACAGTCGAAATTATGACATACCAAGTCATGATTATGATATAAACAGTCGAAATTATGACATACACAGTCGAAATTATAACATACAAAGTCATGATTATGACGTAAACAGTCGAAATTATGACATACCAAGTCATGATTATGACATAAACAGTCGAAATTATGACATACTAAGTCATGATTATGACGTAAACAGTCGAAATTATGACATACTAAGTCATGATTATGACATAAACAGTCGAAATTATGACATACTAAGTCATGATTATGACATAAACAGTCGAAATTATGACATACTAAGTCATGATTATGACATAAACAGTCGAAATTATAACATACCAAGTCATGATTATGACATTAACAGTCGAAATTATGACATACTAAGTCATGATTATGACATAAACAGTCGAAATTATAACATACCAAGTCATGATTATGACATTAACAGTCGAAATTATAACATACTAAGTCATGATTATGACGTAAACAGTCGAAATTATAACATACTAAGTCATGATTATGACGTAAACAGTCGAAATTATGACATACTAAGTCATGATTATGACGTAAACAGTCGAAATTATGACATACCAAGTCATGATTATGACATAAACAGTCGAAATTATAACATACTAAGTCATGATTATGACGTAAACAGTCGAAATTATGACATACCAAGTCATGATTATGACATAAACAGTCGAAATTATGACATACCAAGTCATGATTATGACATAAACAGTCGAAATTATAACATACTAAGTCATGATTATGACATAAACAGTCGAAATTATGACATACACAGTCGAAATTATGACATACTAAGTCATGATTATGACATAAACAGTCGAAATTATAACATACTAAGTCATGATTATGACATAAACAGTCGAAATTATAACATACTAAGTCATGATTATGACACAAACAGTCGAAATTATAACATACTAAGTCATGATTATGACATAAACAGTCGAAATTATAACATACTAAGTCATGATTATGACATAAACAGTCGAAATTATAACATACTAAGTCATGATTATGACATAAACAGTCGAAATTATGACATACTAAGTCATGATTATGACAATTTCGACTGTTTATGACATACTAAGTCATGATTATGACATAAACAGTCGAAATTATAACATACTAAGTCATGATTATGACATAAACAGTCGAAATTATGACATACACAGTCGAAATTATAACATACTAAGTCATGATTATGACATAAACAGTCGAAATTATGACATACACAGTCGAAATTATGACATACTAAGTCATGATTATGACATAAACAGTCGAAATTATAACATACTAAGTCATGATTATGACATAAACAGTCGAAATTATAACATACTAAGTCATGATTATGACAAACAGTCGAAATTATAACATACTAAGTCATGATTATGACATAAACAGTCGAAATTATGACATACTAAGTCATGATTATGACAATTTCGACTGTTTACGACATACTAAGTCATGATTATGACATAAACAGTCGAAATTATAACATACTAAGTCATGATTATGACATAAACAGTCGAAATTATGACATACTAAGTCATGATTATGACAATTTCGACTGTTTATGACATACTAAGTCATGATTATGACATAAAAAGTCGAAATTATGACATACTAAGTCATGATTATGACATAAACAGTCGAAATTATGACATACTAAGTCATGATTATGACATAAACAGTCGAAATTATGACATACTAAGTCATGATTATGACAATTTCGACTGTTTATGACATACTAAGTCATGATTATGACATAAACAGTCGAAATTATGACATACTAAGTCATGATTATGACATTAACAGTCGAAATTATGACATACTAAGTCATGATTATGACATAAACAGTCGAAATTATAACATACTAAGTCATGATTATGACATAAACAGTCGAAATTATGACATACTAAGTCATGATTATGATATAAAAAGTCGAAATTATGACATACTAAGTCATGATTATGACATAAAAAGTCGAAATTATGACATACCAAGTCATGATTATGACATAAACAGTCGAAATTATGACATACTAAGTCATGATTATGATATAAAAAGTCGAAATTATGACATACACAGTCATGATTATGACATAAAAAGTCGAAATTATGACATACCAAGTCATGATTATGACATAAACAGTCGAAATTATGACATACTAAGTCATGATTATGACATAAACAGTCGAAATTATGACATACTAAGTCATGATTATGACATAAACAGTCGAAATTATGACATACTAAGTCATGATTATGACAATTTCGACTGTTTATGACATACTAAGTCATGATTATGACATAAACAGTCGAAATTATGACATACTAAGTCATGATTATGACATTAACAGTCGAAATTATGACATACTAAGTCATGATTATGACATAAACAGTCGAAATTATAACATACTAAGTCATGATTATGACATAAACAGTCGAAATTATGACATACTAAGTCATGATTATGATATAAAAAGTCGAAATTATGACATACTAAGTCATGATTATGACATAAAAAGTCGAAATTATGACATACCAAGTCATGATTATGACATAAACAGTCGAAATTATGACATACTAAGTCATGATTATGATATAAAAAGTCGAAATTATGACATACACAGTCATGATTATGACATAAACAGTCGAAATTATGACATACTAAGTCATGATTATGATATAAAAAGTCGAAATTATGACATACTAAGTCATGATTATGACATAAAAAGTCGAAATTATGACATACCAAGTCATGATTATGACATAAACAGTCGAAATTATGACATACTAAGTCATGATTATGACATAAACAGTCGAAATTATGACATACTAAGTCATGATTATGATATAAAAAGTCGAAATTATGACATACACAGTCATGATTATGACATAAACAGTCGAAATTATGACATACTAAGTCATGATTATGATATAAAAAGTCGAAATTATGACATACACAGTCATGTTTATGATATAAAAAGTCGAAATTATGACATACTAAGTCATGATTATGACAAACAGTCGAAATTATGTCATGCGTCATAATTATGAGATGGAAAGTGGAAATTATGACAGAAAGCCCGACTTTATATCTCATAATTATGATTCCCAAAAGCATGATATTTTTGTCTTATGTGGTGTAAACTGGATTCCATAGATATCAACTTTATTTGCAGAACTTTAATGATAGACAGAAGGTGATGGTAATTTCTATGTTTTTTTGGGTGTTGACAGCTAATTCATGACATTGATGTTCCAGCAAACCCACATGCTGCCATAACTCCGTCGTGTGTTGTTTGTGAATGTATACAAACACACATTAGACACATACAGGAGACTCTGGGCTAGTGACGATGTTATTATTAGCATTAGCCACTGCAGGCTAAATGACATGCGCGCGCTGAGATGAGGCGATACGTTTAGAAATCTCACCCATTCGTTTGCTTTGGAGTTGAATGTGTAGAGCGCGACCTGTCCGGTGACGTCCAGCAATTTGATTATGTAGGGATCGTGCTGCTGTAGAGCCGCCAGACTCATCAGATGCCCCGCTTTATTCACACACTCCATCTTCTGCACTGCGACTACACGGGACACAGTCCGCGACGGACACTTCCGGGTCTCGTTTTTATTATGCACGTGCTTCGGCCAGAGTTTGCACATGGTTCCGCGCTCAAACCTAATAATATAATATAATATAATATAATATAATATAATCTAATATAATATAATATAATATAATATAATATAATATAATATAATATAATATAATATAATATAATATAATATAATATAATATAATATAATATAATATAATACGAGTAGCAGTGCGATATGGCGGTATATTAGCATGACTATAATGTTACAGCCATATTGCGGGGCTACGAGTGTGATATTGAGTTTATACAACTTTTTTACGGCACAAGTGTGTAAATAAATCAGAAACAACAACGGAGCGTATTTAAAATCTCTTTTGTGCAGAACTACTTCCTTTCGCCATGGATTTAAATCTCAAGCTGACAGTTTAACCGTCGAGCCCAATTCTGAAACCTCACTTGACTAAACGAGTGTATTACCTGCATCATATAGTATTCATTCTTCAGGTCGACGTCCATAATATTATACTGTTTACAACCAGTCACTCATAAAGACAGTCTTTGCCGCCATCTAGTGGTGTAATAATGCAACTGTCACTGAAGTCGACTATTGTAATCACTGACGGACCCTTTCTCAATTCCAAAATACGGCATAGGCTATTTATATAAAATAATATTTATTGAACAATATTAAAATAACAACAATAGCCATTAGAAAAGACAACAGGAAATAAAACACAAGCAAATTCAGTCAAACGCACAAAAGCCGCGCTCTAGTAGGCCATACAGGACTTAAAGGGTTAGTTCACCCAAAAATGAAAATTATGTCATTAATTACTCACCCTCCTGTCGTTCGACACCCGTAAGACATTCGTTCATCTTCGGAACACAAATGAAGATATTTTTGTTGAAAGCTGATGCTGAGAAAGGCTTCAGAAAGGCCTCCATAGGGATTCTGTTCATTTACACTCACAAGACCCAAAAAAGGCACTAAAAACGTCGTTACAAAGTCCATCTCACTACAGTGGCTCTACAATAATGTTATGAAGCGACGACAATAGTTTTTGAGCGAAAAAAAAAAATCAAAATAACGACTTTATTCCACAAGTTCTTGTCTTCCTTGTCTGTCGGTGCCGTGAACTCACGAAGCACCACGACGCATGCGCGAGAATATGACGTAGCGCCGGCGTTCGGGAATCCATGAAATGCACACTTTAGTCCCATTTTGAGCTCTACACCGAGACCTAAAGCACGATCAATGTAGAATTCAACAGCTTAGATACGGCGCGTCTTCCTCTGCACGTTGTAAACAAATCTCCTCGCTTCTGGGTCACGTGTCCAAACACCGGTTCTGCGTCATATTCTCGCGCATGCGTCGTGGTGCTTCGTGAGTTCACGACAGAGGAAGACAAGAACTTGTGGAATAAAGTCGTTATTTTGATTTTTTTTTTCGCTCAAAAACTATTGTCATCGCTTCATAAAATGATTGTAGAGCCACTGTAGTGAGATGGACTTTGTAACGACGTTTTTAGTGCCTTTTATGGGTCTTGTGAGTGTAAATGAACAGAATCCCAATGGAGGCCTGTCTGAAGCCTTTCTCAGCATCAGCTTTCAACAAAAATATCTTCATTTGTGTTCCGAAGATGAACGAATGTCTTACGGGTGTCGAACGACATGAGGGTGAGTAATTAATGACATAATTTTCATTTTTGGGTGAACTAACCCTTTAAGTAAAGCCTAAATATAACGTTTTGAAACTTAATTTTCCCCTTTACCCAAATCGATTTGCTCTGGAACATGTTATAGCTTAATAATCCAAAGATTGCCCGTTTGATACCTCAAATGAGTTATATCTCGTGTTTAACCACCATCTACATACAGTAAGAACCAACGGCAAATTCCTGCAGCACTGTCCAAGAGGAAGCTGTTCTCTGCGGGTACAATGGCCTGGAGCTCACATCTGCGAAAGCGTCTGAACAAAACAGGCGCTATGTTTATATATGAGTCACATATTTGAGGTCTAAATAACTACATTTTCACCTAAAAACTGTTAAAAAACACATTTCTCGACACAATTAACAGTAGTATTTTTAAAATGTATGCTGAATTTGCTCGATCGCTATTACAGTCGCAGCAAGCGGAGTCATACAAATGGTGAAATGGTTTGAGTGGCAATACTGTGGGAATAGAGGGTATGCATCGCCATCAATTTCCCGCTGGAACATGCCCCCTTAGCGGGACTGAGTGGCAGAAGAGCTGCTGTATGATATGATATAATATGAGTTAAAGGTCCCGTTCTTCGTGATCCCATTGTTCAAACTTTAGTTAGTGTGTAATGTTGCTGTTAGAGCATAAATAATACCTGTAAAATTATAAAGCTCAAAGTTCAATGCCAAGCGAGATATTTTATTTAACAGAAGTTCCCTTTCAAAGCCTACAGCGAACGGCCGGCTTGGACTACATCCTGGTACTTCCTTCATAAATGACGTCAGTAGAACAGTAGAACAGACTAACCTCCGCCCACAAGACTACACGAAAAAAGGGGGCGTGGTCTTGTTGCTGTCCCACGTGGAGAAGAGGACATGTCGCGTGGAGAAAAGGAATTGTTGCGTTTGAGTGTGTTTGTCGCCATGTCGTCGAGACGCTGTTATTTTCATCCCGGAGTCAAATCACCTTTGTTTGGCTTTCCCAGGGACGCTGTAGAGATCATTAAGCGCATTCATCTCCCGTTAAGAGGCGTGACCTTTCCGTGCAACGTTCGCTAAGCTGCTGTCAAATCACAACACGGGAACCGCTGGCACAATCAGAACTCGTTACGTATTTCTGAAGGAGGGACTTCATAGAATAAAGGAAGTCATCAGCCGTTTTCAGGACAGTGAAAACAGCGGTGTACAGATAAGTAAATTGTGTTAAAAATACTGTGTTTTTTTACACGCGAAACATGAACACATGTTATATTGCACACTGTAAACACAATCAAAGCTTCAAAAAAACACGAAGAACGGGACCTTTAATAGGGGAAAACGTGAGTACAACAAACGATTATCAGTTTAAAACTAAAGGTTGGACTTGAATCAACCTTAACAAATATCCATGGATATTGACATGCAGCCAGGAATCATGTTTCCTGACATTTATATAAGCCTGATTGCAATACACAGATATTTATCGATCACAATTTCGAGAGTGAATCCCGCATGAATGTGCTTATGGGCCTATGTATTGAATCAGAATCAGAAAGAGCTTTATTGCCAAGTGTGCTTGCACACACAAGGAATATTTCTTGGTCCTGAAGTTTCCAGTGCACATATACAATACAAACACAACAAGAACATAAAAGCGTGTATGTGGCCGCTTGTCAAGAATGGAAAACAAAATTTGTATTCAAATTCTGAATATATTATAGGCCTATTAATTATTATTTTTATATTGCCTAGACAGCGTGCAAAGAGTGCTCCCTTTATAATCACTAAAAGCTATCACTCATTCAATGAACGCGCTCTCACAAAGTCCCGTTATATTAATCAGTGAAGCTGAGGACACAATGAATCTCTTATTTACATAATGTCTACACTTAGAGAGGATTAATGAGTGTGCATAACTCAGCACTGGACAAAAGCTTGAGCGGTGAGAGGATTCTAGCTTAAACACCTGTGATTGGCCATTGCGTTCAAGACATCAACAAACATGTCTGTGATTGGCTATGTTATTCACCGAAGTGAAAACACATTGGAAATTGAATCATTTGACCAGTGCAAATACAGAAATGCACTGAATCTTCTGACTCTGTCTGTTTGTTTGTTTGTCTGTCTGTTTTCTGATAACGACTTACATTTACATTTATGCATTTGGCAGACACTTTTATCCAAAGCGACTTACAGTGCCCTCATTACAGGGACAATCCCCCTGGAGCAACGTGAAGTAAAGTGCATATCAGTTCAGTGGTTTAACCCACTGGACCACCATCTCCACTTCAAACCTTCAAACTTTAAATTAACTTTTTCAAACTTTTTGTTCTAGCTTTCTCAAGCCAACTTCAAAGTTTGTTTACAAACTTTACTCCTCTAGTTATTATTATTATTATTATTATTATTATTATTATTATTATTATATTATTCACATTTTTATTTTAATCACATTTATATTACAGTTTTTCTCCATTGGTTTGGCTCATTTCTTGAAACAGAAATTACATTCTCAAAATTGTAAGATCATTTGGCAAAACAGTCTTGCAGTTCAGCACAACACTATAGCTCACTTGCAAAAGCTAATATCTCTCCCAAACCTGTTCACTCATGCTTCAGAACTAAATTCCTTTCCCATATAAATAGTCAGTTCCATGAAAATGGCAAATATCCTTCTCAATTGCTTTGGCTCAACTAAATTTCCTTCTCATTTAAACAGTCAGTGCCCCCAAAATGCTTCATCCCTTTGGCATTGTGTAAGCACTGCAAGTCAAAATGTTTAGATGTTTTTGTCACGGATTAGAGGCGGAACTAACTGCAAGTCAAACTCTCTTTAATATATAAATGATGATATACACAGAGGAAGTCCAATGAGAGCAGGCTAGCGGCACAGGGACCCCGATGGTCGGATGAAAGAGATGATAAGAGTGCAGCAATGCGAGGTGAAGAGGTGACGATGAATCCAGAGGGACAGGGACAGGGACAGGGACAGGGACAGGGACAGGGACAGGGACAGGGACAGGGACAGGGACAGGGACAGGGACAGGGACAGGGACAGGGACAGGGACAGGGACAGGGACAGGGACAGGGACAGGGACACCGGGAACCCACAAACAACGATCTAACAAAGAGATGAGAAAGTGATGAGTCTATATAGGCAGATGATATGAGCCGCAGCTGGTGTTGGGACTGATGAGCCGGATAGCTGATGATCGAATGAGTGAGCACTGGACACACGCCCACACAATCAGCAAGTACACACACACACACACACACACACACACACACACACACACACACACACACACACACACACACACACACACACACACACACACACACACACACACACACACACACACACACACACACACACACACACACACACACACACACACACACACACACACACACACACACACCTGTCCTGTGTAGCACATGTGGGGGTTTGTTATTTTCCTATAAAAAAATCTTTCTAGTTCTGTCTTTCTAGTTCCCACCCTCCTTGTTATCTTGTTATTGGTTTAATTTGCCCCACATGTGTTCCCTCATTACCTGCCTCATTTGTCCCCTTGAAATAGTTCCCTTGTGTTCACAGTCCTTGTCGGTACGTTGTGATGTCTATGTCTCCCTTCTGTGATCAGCTCTGTCCCCTTTTGGTATGTTTGTGTTTCAGTTCTTATGTTGTTTGAATTATGTTATGTTTTCCCCCTTGTGGGTTTTTGTTTTGTGTTTATTTTGTTAATAAATACCTCGAGTCCTCCCACCAGTTTCATTTGTTTGGGGAAACGTGACACATAACAACAGCACATGAGACGAGAAAGAGACATGGATTTATGAACCGTGACAGTTTTGTCACTATGGCAGAGGACCATTGAAATATCCCTCATGTCCACCTTTCGGTCTTAGCCCAGTCCTTCATTTTTGTCTAGCTAACAGTATACAATTGTGTATAAAACTGAAAAAAAGAAATAGGATTTTAGGGTAAGAGTAGCCTCCAAGGTTTGACATCACACATTGCACTCATACTGCCAAGGAAATTGTAACCATTATCATTCACACACATAAAATAACTTCCATACATCAGAGTAAAAAGAAAATGTATACAGCATAATATACTGTAATATAACACACAAACAAAAACACATACCCCTCTCATCCCCTCTCTATCCCCCTTCCCCTCTCTGCCCTCATCCCCTCTCTATCCCCCTTCCCCTCTCATCCCCTCTCTATCCCCCTTCCCCTCTCTGCCCTCATCCCCTCTCTATCCCCCTTCCCCTCTCTATCCCCCTTCCCCTCTCATCCCCTCTCTATCCCCCTTCCCCCCTCATCCCCTCTCTATCCCCCTTCCCCCCTCATCCCCTCTCTATCCCCCTTCCCCTCTCATTCCCTCTCTATCCCCCTTCCCCCCTCATCCCCTCTCTATCCCCCTTCCCCTCTCTGCCCTCTCTATCCCCCTTCCCCTCTCATCCCCTCTCTATCCCCCTTCCCCTCTCCTCCCCTCTCTATCCCCCTTCCCCTCTCATCCCCTCTCTGCCCTCATCCCCTCTCATCCCCTCTCTATCCCCCTTCCCCTCTCATCCCCTCTCTATCCCCCTTCCCCTCTCATCCCCTCTCTATCCCCCTTCCCCTCTCATCCCCTCTCTATCCCCCTTTCCCTCTCATCCCCTCTCTGCCCTCATCCCCTCTCTATCCCCCTTCCCCTCTCATCCCCTCTCTATCCCCCTTCTCCTCTCTGCCCTCTCTATCCCCCTTCCCCTCTCATCCCCTCTCTATCCCCCTTCCCCTCTCCTCCCCTCTCTATCCCCCTTCCCCTCTCATCCCCTCTCTATCCCCCTTCCCCTCTCATCCCCTCTCTATCCCCCTTCCCCTCTCATCCCCTCTCTATCCCCCTTTCCCTCTCATCCCCTCTCTGCCCTCATCCCCTCTCTATCCCCCTTCCCCTCTCATCCCCTCTCTATCCCCCTTCCCCTCTCTGCCCTCATCCCCTCTCTATCCCCCTTCCCCTCTCATCCCCTCTCTATCCCCCTTCCCCTCTCATCCCCTCTCTATCCCCCTTCCCCTCTCATCCCCTCTCTATCCCCCTTCCCCCCTCATCCCCTCTCTATCCCCCTTCCCCCCTCATCCCCTCTCTATCCCCCTTCCCCTCTCTACCCCTCTCTACCCCTCTCTACCCTCATCCCCTCTCTGCCCTCTCTATCCTCATCCCCTCTCTATCCCCCTTCCCCTCTCATCCCCTCTCTATCCCCCTTCCCCTCTCTACCCCTCTCTACCCTCATCCCCTCTCTATCCCCCTTCCCCTCTCATCCCCTCTCTATCCCCCTTCCCCTCTCATCCCCTCTCTATCCCCCTTCCCCTCTCTGCCCTCTCTACCCCTCTCTACCCTCATCCCCTCTCTATCCCCCTTCCCCTCTCATCCCCTCTCATCCCCTCTCTATCCCCCTTCCCCTCTCATCCCCTCTCTATCCCCCTTCCCCTCTCTGCCCTCATCCCCTCTCTATCCCCCTTCCCCTCTCATCCCCTCTCTATCCCCCTTCCCCTCTCATCCCCTCTCATCCCCTCTCTATCCCCCTTCCCCTCTCTGCCCTCATCCCCTCTCTATCCCCCTTCCCCTCTCATCCCCTCTCATCCCCTCTCTATCCCCCTTCCCCTCTCATCCCCTCTCTATCCCCCTTCCCCTCTCTGCCCTCTCTACCCTCATCCCCTCTCTATCCCCCTTCCCCTCTCATCCCCTCTCTATCCCCCTTCCCCTCTCTGCCCTCATCCCCTCTCTATCCCCCTTCCCCTCTCATCCCCTCTCTATCCCCCTTCCCCTCTCATCCCCTCTCTATCCCCCTTCCCCTCTCATCCCCTCTCTATCCCCCTTCCCCTCTCATCCCCTCTCTATCCCCCTTCCCCTCTCATCCCCTCTCTATCCCCCTTCCCCTCTCTGCCCTCTCTATCCCCCTTCCCCTCTCTGCCCTCTCTATCCCCCTTCCCCTCTCATCCCCTCTCTATCCCCCTTCCCCTCTCTGCCCTCTCTACCCTCATCCCCTCTCTATCCCCCTTCCCCTCTCTACCCTCTCTACCCCCCTTCCCCTCTCTACCTTTATTTTTACATTATTATAACTTAACATCATTTATTTTATCTAATTTATTTGTTTACTTTTACTTCTTTTTTCTCTAGACTTTTAAGCAAATGTATAAAATAAATAAATTAAATATAATAAAGGAAATGTATTTATTTACTCATTTTAATGTTTTTTTTTTTTTTACATGTTATATCATGTTAATTTAATAACTTATTAATTTTAATCTTATTTATTTATTGCACTTAATCTTATTTATTGATTTACATTTTTCATGGTTTTTAGAATTTTCCACGGACCCCTGTCACTCCTTTGCGGGCCCCTGGACGCCAGTTTGAATTGATCCGTGTGCGATTTAAACTGTGATGTTATTGAGAAACCGCAAGAGGTCGCCGTTACACACCGACGCGCTGTGCGTGTGTGTGTGTGTGTGCGTGTGTGTGTGTGTGTGTGTGTCTTTATTTATATTTTAATAAAAGTTAAAACTGTGAATAAACAATGCACGGTTACAAAGAAAAAACTAAGACCATTTTGCATAACTTTACAGCTAGAAATGAATTAGCTAGGCTACTTGAAATTAGCTCATATAGGGCCTACGTCGGAGTTGATCAAAATTACGATTAATCAGTGTTTATGGTAAAACAACATCATAATCAGATCACTTTTGAATGGAATATTAGCGTGCACGCGCCCCATTCGCTTCCGCTCAGTGGCATAGAAGGCTTGAGTCAGAGGATTAATATGTGGGATTATCTGTGCAGACAGACAGACAGGTAATCCACCCCACACTCCCTAACATCGCCCTGTGCTTCAGCATATGGCCGTAATGAGCAGAAAACACCATGCACTCAGTCAATGAGGGGCTTTAGTGCGAGACATGGCGTTCATACTGGGAATCCGAGGTAAGATTGAGTTCAATTGTATCTGGGAACTGAAATGGGAATAGATTTCTGTTGCTTGACTTTATGAAGCCAGAGCTGTGTCAGAAGCCTGGGAGAGGCTAAGTGACCTGTTGCAAAGCCTGTTAGATGTTCTGCAGAGGTAATTGAATATTCCAGGCAACTATATTCCCCGAACACGACCTTAATTTAAAACAGACGCACAGCTGCGAGCGGATCCAGCGGTGGGTTTCCTCTCAGTTGGAGTCAGGTCGCTGTCCGTCAGACCGACGCTATGCTTCTCTGAGGATGGCAGATATGATGTGTGATCGCTTCTAATGGCGCTCGGTGGGTTTAATCTTTATCGCGGAGTGAAGCGCGTCCTCGACACCCGGATGTTGCGAAGATGCTTCAGCATCAGCATCATCATCATCGTCGTCCACAGCGGTCTAAACAAGATAGATAAGATGGTGTGACATAACCACGCGAACTGGACTATACACACAATAACACAGTTTCAATGTGGAGGAGAGGATGGACGAGCCAGAGGAACCGACTGAAGGTAAACACAAAAATCCAGATGTGACTTCATATTAAATTCGTTTCATATTAAAAGGGCTTCATTGAGCGAAACTGTTGGCCTGGCTGTATTTTAAAAGTGACGTGTAGATGTCCGTGTCAAAGTTGTGTGTGCACATCATCATCGAGGATCATGGTGGCCGCTTCATCTGGATATAACAGCTGACCAAAATATGTTCTTGGAAATTGTTATATATGAATGCTCTCTAAACGTCCGGTTTTTAAAATGTTGTAAACGCGTCTTTTTCTTGCTTATGCGAATGCTATGGAAACATTGTATCATTCTGCAGTCATAATTGGAATGTTACTTTTGAAGTTTCTCTGAACGTTCTAAAACAAGTAGGCTAGCATTTAAAAACTATTTAAACGATGTAGGGTAGAGTGGGGGAAAACGCCCCCCTTAAGGAAAATGTGACATTACAGTGAAACAAAACATAAATGTGACTTGAATTGCCATCCCGGTTTTGAGTGACTATGGAAGGAGTTATTCACCAAATATTAAAATTGCGCAGCCTTCATAATTAATTCGTATTTTGACGGAAAATATTTTTGTACAAAGGGGGCGTTTTGCCCCAGCGGTGGGGTAAAACGCCCCCCAAGGTGGGGTAAAATGCCCCCTTTCTTACCAACCAGTTTGCTTCATAGATCAACAGCAAAATGAGCAGACTATAGTTTTTAATCTCTCAAAGTAAAAGGCAAGTAGCCTAATGTATCAACATGTATATATATTAATATTTATTTGAGGAATGTCCAAAATATCCAAATTTTTACCATTTATATTTATACATAAGCCATGCAAACAAATAATGTTGTAATAAATAAATAAACATTAATTCATTAGCCATTCACAGCCATTTTAACATTTATATTTATAACTAAGCCATGCAAACAAATATGTTGTAATAATAAATAAACAAATAAATAAATATATACATAAATAAACATTAATTCATTAGCCATTCGCAGCCATTTTACCATTTATATTTATATAACTAAGCCATGCAAACAAATGTGTTGTAATAAATAAATACATAAATAAACAAATAAATACATAAATAAATAAATAAATACATACATAAATAAACTTTAATCCAGTAGCCATTCACAGACATTTTAACAGAATACAGATAGACAGAAATATGTTATTATAGTAATTATGATAGAGAAAAACTATGCCCTTTGGCGGGCGTTTTACCCCTCAGCGTAGGGGGCGTTTTACCCCACAAGCTATGACTTTTTTTAAAAAAAGTTTAATTTTTAAAATATAATTATATTCCTTATAAATAACATTTCCTCTCAAACTACAGACTTCACTATTCATATCATACATCACTGTGATATCCTGCAGACCAATATTCTCTTAAACACTTGTTTACTAATATCTGAAAATTATAGCACTTACCATGTAATCCTCTTCTCTTCAAATACGTTGCTGGTGTCAGCTTCTCCAAGGAGATTTGTTTATCCCCGTTGTCAACGAAGTGCATAGCAACAGTGAAAATGTATCTTGACTCCCTCTAGTGGTTATTTTGGGAAAAACAGGTGGGGGGCGTTTTCCCCCACTCTACCCTACCTATAAATAATGTTTTTGTTCTAACGTTTTGAGAACATTATTAAAGATACATTTGAACATTGTATTAGCATTACTGCAAGAGGGTTTGTTTATAACTTTGAGAGAACCAGAACATTCCCTGTTGGCTGGGCATAAATTAATGTGTATATAAAGCCTATGCTGTTCAATCGCAATTAAAGTTGTAAACCCGGTACCGGGTTCGGAATTGCGTTATTACGATCATCCTTTAAAGTCCTGATGGAACATCAACAGTCAAATTTTTAAATATAACATGTAAAGTATCTCTGGTATGTAAAGATATGACGTGAATGTTTACTAACCCTAACCATGATTAATCAATTATATATATATATATATATATATATATATATATATATATATATATATATATATATATATATATATATATATATATATATATATATATATATATATATATATATATACATCTCTGGAAAAAAATAAGACCACTTAACATTGAGAAATCAATGTTAAGTGGTCTCTTAATTTTATATATTAGTGCTGTCAATCGATTAAATAACTAATTAATCACACCTTTTTTTCTGTCATTAATCGCGATTAATCTGACTTAACATTAACTCTTTCCCCGCCAGCGTAAAAAAAAAAGTTGCCATGTTTGTTGTGTGAATATCTGAGCATGCAATATATCAAACGAAAGAGCAGACCCTCCGCTTTAAAAAACAAACAAACATTTTATTCTAGCTTCATGCATTCCTTTTTTATCAACACTTAAATATGGGTAAGTTTAATTAAAAAAAGCAACATTTTGAGCAAAAAGCTGAGAAAATCATGTTTTTGTCAAAGACTACATCCAGATCAGATTCAGAGCGATGATCAAACACCGATGGAGAAGATCGAGTCCATCAACACCCCTAATGCTTGCACAGACCTAGAGCTCGCCCTGAGTCAACATTTCATTCAGTAACATTAGTTTTGATTAATATTATTATTTTACATATGCATCTGCTTACATACGATCGCTTGTTTTTTTGCGACTTCTTCGCCTGTGTTTTGATCGGGAGTTTCTGTACTGATTCAGAAGATGCGTAATAGCGCCCCTTAGCGTATAACAGTGAAAACACGGAAACCTGGAAAATTCAGTGTTTGGCAGAGAAGCCTTTTCTAACAAATAACAGAAAATTCTGTGTTTGGCAGGGAAGCGTTTTCAAACAAATAACAGAAAATTCTGTGTTTGGCAGGGAAGCGTTTTCAAACAAATAACAGAAAATTCTGTGTTTGGTGGGGAAAGAGTTAAAGGGCTGGTTGATTATGATTTAACATTTTTAACTTTAGTGAGTGTGTAATGTTGCTGTTTGAGCATGAACAACATCTGCAAAGTTACAACACTCAAGGTTCAAAGCAAAGTTAGATATTTTATTTTACAGAAATCTCTTTTTAAGGACTACAACAAACGGATGGTAGGGACTATAACGAGCTTCTTCATGAGTTAATGACATCATTAACCCTAAAACTTATATAAACCCGCCCCAGGGAACACGCAACAAAGGCCATGTTGAGAAGAGGAAGAGTTGTTGTAGTTGAGCGCATTTGGGAGTCACTCAAGCTGTCATCCGTCTTTCACATTTATTGCAATACAGTACGAACACAAATGGAATAGCATGTCATAAAAGCAAGACGACAACATAAGTTATAACCGTAATTATACTAAACTATCCCTGATCTCTCTTCATGCAGCAGATATTCTCTGGCTCTGTGCATCTCACAACAGTTCCAACACCAGCCATTTATAGATTATCATGACAGAATATGCTAATCAATGACTTGAATAGGGCTGTAATCTCCCAGTCGATTAGTCGATTATTAGTCAATACGTTCTGGCTCGACCAAAATTCTGATTGGTCGATTTTTTGCCGCGTTCATTTCGTTAGTTTTGCCACGCTGCGTTCATTTCATCAGGTGGAAAGCACTAATTGCTAATGGGGGTGTTTTTAGAGCACCCCTGTTTCACTGTTAACAGTCTGTCTTCAGAACACCCCCCTTGTTTTCACTTCTTTTGGATTAGCCCAACCCACTGGAGAAGAGAGACAGATTGAAGAAAACTAATTTGAGAGCGTTTTTTCTGCTCTTGATCTGGCTTGTTTAATAAATATTCCTTTTTTATTAAAGTGGACGTGCCTTGTGTTTAAGAGTAAAAGCTTTAAGTTAATAGTCTATTCTTGTCTCAGCCGCGAAGCTGAGCTGAGCTCCTGTTCGAGCTGCACAGAGCGGCTGAAATGATAGTGTCTGTCAGTTATTATAATACATATGACAAAAACAATTGTCTAAATTATGTTGCATATTCCTCAAAAGTTCTTGTGATGATATCACTAGTTGACAACATAGTACTATATTTTCAGAAATCATAGGCTATGATGGTGCACGTGATGCAACGCTGTCAGAGCCGACAGACTCGTGTGTCAGACTCATTTCAGTGTAAAATAATCAGGTCAAAAACGATTTAATATACTGCAAATAGCCTACTAGTTTTTTATGTTTATTTATAATTCATTTAGGCAGACAACAAGGCTACCAAGTACTGTGCACAGTGTGCAGCTAATTCATTTAACGTTTTTTTTCCTAACGTCATTTTTAGTTGAAAATTTCAAGACTTCAGTCGATCAAGATTTTCTTTGGTTGATTACAGCCCTAGACTTGAAGATAGTTAACTCATAAATTCCTCAACTAAGCATTCAGAAACGTCCTGTCTCATTCTACATTCTACACTCCTTCTTGAGTCTCTCCATCATTGTCTGACTCCGGTTTGAACATAAAAGACTGAACAGTTCCGGACATTTTCAGTGTGTGTGTGCATGAGATAATCGGAGCTGTTAACATGAGCTCTTGAAGCTCCACCCTCCTCTTCAAAAGAAGGCAGGGAGCAGCAGCTCATTTGCATTTAAAGGGACACTCACAAAAACAGCGCATTTTTACTCACCCTCACATTTTTTTTAACATGCTATAAAAATGATCTGTGGGATATGTTGATCTTAAACTTCACACTCTGCGGACATAAGAGACTTATTTTACATCTTGTAAAAAGGGGCATTATAGGGCCCCTTTAAAATTTTTAACAATGTAATAATTTCACATTTAACCAAATGAATGTAGAAACAATATAAAGACAGTATATTTTAAATATTTGATCTAACTGGTAGGAAATATATAGAAATATACTGAATAAAGTTATCAAACACTTCACAGCCTTAACGGCATAAATTCGATTCTTCCTTATTAAAGCTACAAAAGTTATTCAGTCAAGAGCAGTGAGTGATTTTCTCTTTGTCTTTTGATTAACAGTAATGACAGTCATCACAGTAGGTTTGTTAGGCTGCTGTCACTTTAAGATCTGAAGCACATGACGCGGATCCGATCTGACACGTATCCGATGTCCTCACAATCTTTGCCGTCATTTAACACTTTTAAACTCATTTAAGACTCTGCATATGAAGATCTATCTATCTATCTATCTATCTATCTATCTATCTATCTATCTATCTATCTATCTATCTATCTATCTATCTATCTATCTATCTATCTATCTATCTATCTATCTATCTATCTATCTATCTATCTATCTATCTATCTATCTATCTATCTATCTATCTATCTATCTATCTATCTATCTATCTATCTATCTATCTATCTATGTTGAGTGGGAGATCGCTGTAAGGTGTGTGCATTGATTTCGGGTCAGCTGCTCCATGTGTGTTGCCAGGGGCGACTGATGTCGAGACGATGGTATATACCGACATATCCTCTGTAGTTGACACCAGGACTCAGTTTAAAAAATAAAATGCATTGAAATTTCATTTATAGGCAAAAACAATGGGGCTTATTTTTAATTCACCAATCAATTTTTAGATTTCAGGATTTTTTTTAAAACAAACTTTGTTTAAAGATGATTCTGAATTATGTTATGAAAGATATAATCAAAAATGCATATATATACCATTTTACTTTATGCAATATGTGGGTAAAAAATGGCCATACTTGGGTTTTCCCATTCAATACAATGTATCTATTCACTGCATCTAATTTTCATAGTAATGTGTTCTTGGTGCAACATGTAATGAAAAAAGAAGTGTAATAATGTGAGTAATAATCAGCAACATTTTCATAATAATATCTAATATTTCATAGGAATATTGATATGTAATTTCTTTCCCTGTTCACTTGTTGTGTCTCCAAAATCCCTGATAAACATGATTTAAGTCCTGGCGTCCACTACAGTGGTCATTTATGAAATCAATGCCCTGTTTTGTAACAGAAAGTCATATTTTGATTAGAAACCCCATAACATTTTCCTGAGATGTTTATTTATAACAAACAATTTGAAAATGAATCCGATTTAAATTACAATTAAAAAAATATGGTCATATTTCCTAGTGCTAAACATTAATATGAGCCATTTTTATAGACCAAGAAGAAGCTGTTGTCCTGGTGAAACCTCCAAACATTTGGTATCTCTGCAAAGCCCTGAATGTGCTCTTTACAGGACATTAAAACTGTGACATGTATGTCAGTGAAATACAGGGAGTGCAGAATTATTAGGCAAGTTGTATTTTTGAGGATTCATTTTACAACATTAATAATTAAACAACAACCATGTTGTCAATGAACACAAAAAACTCATTAATATCAAAGCTGAATATTTTTGGAAGTGGTTTTTAGTTTGAGCTATTTTAAGGGGATATCTGTGTGTGCAGGTGACTATTACTGTGCATAATTATTAGGCAACTTAACAAAAAACAAATTTATACCCATTTCAATTATTTATTTTTACCAGTGAAACCAATATAACATCTCAACATTCACAAATATACATTTCTGACATTCAAAAACCAAACAAAAACAAATCAGTGACCAATATAGCCACCTTTCTTTGCAAGGACACTCAAAAGCCTGCCATCCATGGATTCTGTCAGTGTTTTGATCTGTTCACCATCAACATTGCGTGCAGCAGCAACCACAGCCTCCCAGACACTGTTCAGAGAGGTGTACTGTTTTCCCTCCTTGTAAATCGCACATTTGATGATGGACCACAGGTTCTCAATGGGGTTCAGATCAGGTGAACAAGGAGGCCATATCATTAGATTTTCTTCTTTTATACCCTTTCTTGCCAGCCACGCTGTGGAGTACTTGGACGCGTGTGATGGAGCATTGTCCTGCATGAAAATCATGTTTTTCTTGAAGGATGCAGACTTCTTCCTGTACCACTGCTTGAAGAAGGTGTCTTCCAGAAACTGGCAGTAGGACTGGGAGTTGAGCTTGACTCCATCCTCAACCCGAAAAGGCCCCACAAGCTCATCTTTGATGATACCAGCCCAAACCAGTACTCCACCTCCACCTTGCTGGCGTCTGAGTCGGACTGGAGCTCTCTGCCCTTTACCAATCCAGCCACGGGCCCATCCATCTGGCCCATCAAGACTCACTCTCATTTCATCAGTCCATAAAACCTTAGAAAAATCAGTCTTGAGATATTTCTTGGCCCAGTCTTGACGTTTCAGCTTGTGTGTCTTGTTCAGTGGTGGTCGACTTTCTGCCTTTCTTACCTTGGCCATGTCTCTGAGTATTGCACACCTTGTGCTTTTGGGCACTCCAGTGATGTTGCAGCTCTGAAATATGGCCAAACTGGTGGCAAGTGGCATCTTGGCAGCTGCACGCTTGACTTTTCTCAGTTCACGGGCAGTTATTTTGCACCTTGGTTTTTCCACACGCTTCTTGCGACCCTGTTGACTATTTTGAATGAAACGCTTGATTGTTCGATGATCACGCTTCAGAAGCTTGGCTATTTTAAGACTGCTGCATCCCTCTGCAATATATCTCACTATTTTTGACTTTTCTGAGCCTGTCAAGTCCTTCTTTTGACCCATTTTGCCAAAGGAAAGGAAGTTGCCTAATAATTATGCACACCTGATATAGGGTGTTGATGTCATTAGACCACACCCCTTCTCATTACAGAGATGCACATCACCTAATATGCTTAATTGGTAGTAGGCTTTCCAGCCTATACAGCTTGGAGTAAGACAACATGCATAACGAGGATGATGTGGTCAAAATACTCATTTGCCTAATAATTCTGCACTCCCTGTATATAGTACACTACCAGTCAAACGTTTGGAAACTGTACTATTTTGATTGTTTTTGAAAGAAGTCTCTTCTGCTCCCCAAGGCTGCATATTGTAAATAATAGCTGTAATATTGTGAAACATGTTTTCTATGTGAATATATAGTAAAGTTTTTGTAATTTATTCCTGTGATCAAAGTTGAATTTTCAGCATCATTACTCCAGTCTTCAGTGTCACATGATCCTTCACAAATCATTCTGAAATGAGGATTTGATGCTCAAGAAACATTTATGATTATTATCAGTGTTGAAAAAAGTTCTTAAAGAAATTAATACATTTATTCAGCAAGGATGCATTAAATTGATAAAGTGACATTATAGAAATTTTTAATGTTGCAAAAGCTTTACATTTCAGGTAAATGCTGTTCTTTTGAACTTTATATTCATTTAATAATTCTGAAAAAAATTGTACACAACTGTTTTCAACATTGATAATATTCATAAATGTTTCTTGAGCATCAAATCCTCATATTAGAATGATTTGTGAAGGATCATGTGACTCTAAAGACTGGAGTAATGATGCTGAAAATTCAGCTTTGAATCACAGAAATAAATTGCATTTTAAAATATATTCAAATAGAAAAAAGTTATTTTAAATTGTAAAAATATTTCACAATAATACTTCTTTAAAAACAATCAAAATAGTACAGTTTCCAAACTTTTGACTGGTAGTGTATATATGAATAATACTAATAAAATTGATCAATATCTGTTTATTTTCACTTGCAACTGCTTGTATTCTCAAAGGCCATTCTCTTTCTTCTCATTCAGGGGGACACTATGCCAGTGGCACCAGAGCCCCCGTCTCCAGCGAAGCCCCTCCCACCTGGACGGAAGGGCCGTCCATCACCAGCCATCACTCTCCGGCCCAGGCCGCCGCTCTATCCTGGCAGACGGCGATTAATGCCGCGAGACAATCTCAGGGCGCCCCAAAGACCATGAACTCCTCCGCGGCTGCTAGCGCCGCTCCGGTCAGCTCTCTGGCCCAGAGGAAGCGGCAGCAATATGCCAAAAGCAAGAAACAGGGAAGCACCACTAATAGCAGACCTCCAAGAGCACTTTTCTGCCTGACTCTCAATAACCCGGTGCGCAGAGCGTGCATTAACTTAGTGGAGTGGAAGTATCCTTACATCAGTGGTGAGGGATGGTGATCTTCAGTTCCATGAACTGAAGGAAACGTGTTTATTTACAGAATCACATTTGCAGTCTGGTTATCAACACAGTGCATTCAGTCTTGACTTAAAGGGAAAATGCTGTCATTGACTCACCAAAACTCATGCTTTTCACTTTTCTGCGGAGCACAGACAAAAAAACCCAATGAGGTTTGATGTTACTGAGGTCAAACCTCATTGATTCACTGAGGCTTGGAATAAAGTGAAACAGTTTAAGGTCTGACACTTTTGAACCATATTGACTTATTTTTTTAATTAAAAATTAAGATTCCAAAAGGGGTTTTGGCAGCAATGCCAATAGAAGAACCATTTTCGGTTCCCCTATGAACCTTTCAGAAGAAACTTTTGGTAACACTTTATTTTACAGTGTCATTGTTACAAATGTTACATGTAGTTACTGTAGTAATAACTATAAATTATGCATAATTACATGCACCTAACCCTATAGTTAGTACATGTAGTTATTCAATATTACTCAGTACTTAAATGTATACACTCTCAAAAAATGCTGGGTTAAAAACAACCCAAGTTGGGTTGAAAATGGACAAACCCAGTAATTAGGTTGTTTTAACCCAGTGAATGGGTTGTTTTAAACCAGCGGTTGGGTTAAATGTTTGCTTAAAACAACTTAATCGCTGGGTTAAAACAACCCAATCGCTTAGAGTGTAATTACAGTGCAACAAAGACACTTAAAATAAAGTGTAACCAACAATGTTTTTGAAAAAATTAAACCACATGAAAAAATACTGTAGTATATTATAGTAAAATTACTCAAGTAAATACTATAGTGTTTTGAACCATACTATAGTAAAGATACTACAGTAAATTAACTAATTGTAGTAAATACTATAATATACTACAATTTACTGTATTATATTTACTATAGTATGGTTCAAAAACACTATAGTATTTACTAGAGTAATTTTACTATAATATTCTACACTCTCAGAAAATAAAGTACTTAATTGTACCTTTAGGGGTACAGTGGCTTGTCACTGGGGCTGTACCCTAACATGTTCATTTTTGTACCTCTAAGTCAGGGGTAGGCAATTTTGGTCCTAGAGAGCTGATGTCCTGCAGAGTTTTGCTAGCTCCAACCCTACTAAGCCACCACAGTATACAACTCATGGCTCCCAGTATGCATTGCAGTATTAAGTATGTCACCATTGAGATTCATATGCTGATTCTTGATATCTGTGTGCATCTAAACTTTTTTCCCCTTAGAATGAATTTAAAAACCAAAATTCAGAATGTCTAATCTGTGGCAAGAAATTATTGTTGGTGAATATTATTTATTAATATTTTTAGTCAGTGATGAGTTTACTCAAGCATTTTTCTTCATGATAATGTTTGATTATGGCTTCTTTTGATTTGAACAGATTATGTGTTTTGTTAACACTGTAACAAAAAGCACAAACTCGCATAAAAAGCCAAGAGTCAAACTGCCCAACTAAAGTAAACACTGATCACCATAATGGTGACCACACCTAAACCTCTGATAATTCTCAATAAGAGCTTCTATAGATGTCTTTCAGGGTTGGAGCCAAACTCTGCAGGACAGCGACTCACTAGGACCGAATTTGCCTGCCAATGGTTTAATTGTACCCTAAGGATCAATTGTGTACCTTTAAAGGTACAGTTATAAGTTTTGTTCCCCAAGGAACAAAATTGTACCTCCACTGTAACTTTTTTTTCTGAGAGTGTATAGTATTTTTTCATGTGGGGTGGAATGGAAAGGTTCCAATGTTCCATTAAACCATCCTTGAAGTGACCATTGCATATAGACTTCACTTATGGCCTTCACTCTGCAGCCCGACATGTCAACTTCTGATTCAAACAATGACGTGAGTTTGGAGCGGGACAATCAGTTTGACTGACCAGTGTTAGTTGGTGGGAGTGTTTGGAAACAGTTGCTACTAACACATAAATGACATGCAATAGCTTTAAGACTACATTGCCACATAATATGACTGACGTGACAGGTTTCGATTCTCGAACATGACAGAAACTGCTTTGAGATTGCAATTTTAATCAAGTTTGACTTGGTAGGAAATGAATGCTACTGTTATGACGTTTCTCCTTAAACATGTGACTCCCAGACCTTTTGATATCTTTATACTGCTGTCGATTTTTGCCAACTGTGTGGCCTTAGCTGTTTACATCCCCTTCCCCGAAGACGATTCCAACTCAACTAATCATGATTTGGTGAGTACCGTGATGTCTCTTCTGACTTCTCATTGGCTGTGTCGTGGGATTAGTTTCTGCTAATCGAGATTAGATGAGTGAATTAGAGTGGAATTACACAAGCACGAAGGGAATTTGCAAACACTCAAAAGGTGCTTGCCCATGTGCTCATGTCTGTGTCTGCTGTTTAAATGCCCTGTTGTTGGAGGGCAAATATCCTCATCGGGGGGAAATGTGTCTTTTGTATCTCAATTGCATCTCCTAGACCAGTGGATTTCAATCCCACAGCACATTTTATATGTCCTATACAGTCAGCAATGAGATTAAAAGGAGATCAAATAGATACTTTTGCTGAAATCCTTTGCTCCTCAGGTCTTTCTCTTCAGAAAAAGACCCTGGTAATCTCATATGTGTCTCCTCTACAGTTTCTGCGTTCAGTTTCTTGTGTCAAACTGTGATCAGATCAGCCAAGATACCAAAGTCTGAAATCTCAATATGAATTAATTAATTCTTTCAATAGTAAATCATCTATGCAATCTAAATGAATGTTATAGTTCTGTACTCTTAGTGTCTTGCGTCTGTATTTTATTACTCTTGAGGAAATTGAGAAACATCTGGGGCTGTTTATTGTATTATCTCTGTAGACTAAACTTCCATTGTCAGTGTATTTACAGTAAACACATGCACCAGTAATTTATATGTGATAATTGACGCCATACAGTTTGTACTACATGTCTAATGCACTTGTGAATCATATTGTTTTTATAAACTGTGTACATCACATCTTGAATTAAGTGCATTCTAGGGGTTTGTGCTGTCCATTGTGCTGAAATCTAAAAGTGATCGGGCAGACCAAACCGTAAGTCGTAGAGGCTTGAAACTTTGCGGGATGGTAGTACTCACAATGTCTACAACTGCACCAAAGCTCCGTGGCGCTACAGCGATCAAAAGTGCACAATCGTTTATAAATCCTAAACCGTTTGTCGCAGACTCGAGTGTCTTATATCGTTTGGGTATTTTAGATTTTTTGAAAACTTTTGCGAACTAGTCCTAGGTTTTTAGTCCCGATCAGAACCGAACCAGTGCAGATATTTCGATTCACGTCCACGACTGGATGCCAAAATGTGGCCAAAAGGCTATTCCTCTTAAATGGAATGAGGTCATTTCACCAAACTTGGTACCTGTGTACGGGCTCAGTCTGTGGTCGCGTGAAAAAGGACGTGGCGCTATAAAAACAAAAACAAAAAAACAAACAAAAAACACGAAAACGGCTATAGCTATGCAACGGTCAGTCCAGTTGACTTGAGAAGAAGGCAAGTTGTGTCTTTGTCCAAGGTGTCGCAATTGTCAATTTTCTGCACATGCCCACGGCATTCATACCATATGGTAGAACTCCTCATTCTGAGCAACTTTGCCTCTAGGACCCCCGCTGTCAATCAAACCGTTCGGTAAATATGGCAAAAACCTTCCCGTCTCACGCGAGAACTCCGGTCTGACGCACGTGTGATCTTGCGTTGTTTCCTTGTCACATCTCGCATGTTGTTGTTGTGAAAACGTAATCAGACGTAATTGGGTTCAAAATCAATGCAGGATTGTCTCAAAAATGCCCCAAATTAATATAAATGCCCACAGAATTTAAGATATGATTGCAAATAGATCTTGTTTTTTATATAACATAGGATATAATTAAGCAATATCACATTTTTATGAATATGAGCACGATTGCAATGGAAATGTGATATTGATTTTAAACAAACTTTCAATAAACAAGAAGTCAATATTAAGTGACAAGTTTTTGCTAAATCGGCAATTTAATGAATCAGCTGCTTTGAACAAATTGGTTGAATAAATGATTCTGTGACTTAAATAATGTTAAATCTGAACATTATTTATGCAGGTGTAATTGTACCAATTTGTATGCAACTTCTGTGCAACCTCTGCAACACAAAAATACATTTTATTGTTAGTGATTTGATTGGTAACAGCTCTATAGTGTCTTATTATTCTAATTGTATTTATTGATTAAATATAAGACATTTCTCAGACAGTAGATTCTGATATTTTAGATGAATTTAATGAGTGCTGATCTGGTCTTGGTCTCGGTTTAGGTTGTCTTGACTACAACACTACCAGATACAGTTTATTTTGTAACCGAAATACCAATACTAACTCTGCATAATGCAGGACTTTTAGTTATAAACAAGCCCAAAATATACCAGGACTCTCATTTTGAAATGTCTATGCTTTACTATTGCCAGCTGCTCATTTAAAAAGATGAAGGACATACAATATGCATTTTTAAGTTACAATCGCAAATGCATTTGACTTTGAACGTGCGGCACTCATTTTTTATATAATGAACACACATTAAGCCGTATCACAATTCCTGTTATGTGCAAGCACACAAATTCTACTGAATGCTAACAGTTGTTTTGTCTGATTTCCTGGGATTCGTGCAGTCTAGTTATCATGACACATGTTTTTCTTCTAAATGCAGAGCGAGTTTTGCTTTTTTTTGAGCTCCAGGGCTTTGTCCAGTAAGATTAGCCTCAGTCGAGTCAGTGACACCAGTGTTTAACCATTCTTTCTCTCTGGATTTCCATTACACTCACTCATGCATGTTCATCGATCATTTCCAGCCTACAAACCTATATTCTCAATGGCACACATGCCATTGGGAAAGCCCTTTAAACAATGTTGAACACTGGTGAACTGTAGTAAGAGTGGTTGACATGTCTGTTGGTTTATGATGAGGCCGAATGGAGCAACCGCAACAAGCTGTGTAGAAACAAACACAAATACGCTCGCCGCTCTATTCCTCTGTGTGCTCTGGCTGGTTGACACGAGCCCATCTGTAAAGCAGGCGGGTGGAGGGGTGGTGAAAGAGGATCATAGGAGGATTATATCTTCACTCACTCTCTCATCTCCCACTCCATCCACTGTCTCTCTCTTTCTCACACTACGGCCCTTATTTCAGCCCACCAGCTGTTCAATTACATGCATTCTTATTTCAGTATTTGTGAGCTTAAAGGGGCGGTTCGCCCAAAAATGAAAATGCTGTTGTCATTTACTCACCCTCATGTCCTTCCAAACCTGTGACTCATATTTTTTCACTTCATTGTGTGCAGAACATTACGACTCGCTTCATTGTGTAGTAAAGAGGGACACTTTACTTGAATGTGTCCTTGTTACACGTTACATGTAGTTACTATAGTAATAACTATAAATTATGCATAATTACATGCAACTAACCCTAAATCAAACCCTAATAATATAGTAAATACATGTAGTTAATTAATATTATTCTGTGCCTATAATTACACTGTAACAAGGACATGATTGCAAGCGCACTTCACAAGAAAAAGACTGTTGGATGGAGGGTATAAAAGCAGTGTTATATGATGCAAAAACGAGAAGCAGTTGTTGTAATGATCTATATGTAATGAACTAAAGGGGACCTATTATGCAAAATTCACAGTAAAAATCTGTCACGGCTCACACACAGGAAACAGTGAAATCCATTTGCAGTATCTTTATTAGGGTAATCTGTACTCACAACCAGTCCAGGCAAGGGTAAAACTCCAAATAGTCAATCCAAACACAAGAAACCAGTGAACCAGACCTTGACAGTGACGTGACATATAGCAAGGACTCCATGACAACACTGAACCAAACAGGGTATATATACACACACAGATACTAACAAGGTGATGGGAAACAGCTGTGTGCAATGATCAATGAGTGACAGAACAGGATGATGGGAAATGTAGTTTAGGAGTGAATGACACCGTGGGGGAGGAGGACCTCTAGTGTTTTCCCGGGGAAACACAAACCCGACACTGTGACAAAATCCACCCATTTTTGATCCTAATAAATCATAAGCAGTGTCTCAGAACAAGCCGTTTACAGATTTAAGCATTTGTGACGTAACATAGACCCCGCCCACGACTGGTGACGGACTTTGCCCTATTAGTATAGACCACGCCCACAACTGCTGATGGACTCCGCCCTGTTAGCTTATCTCCGCCCCTCAGTGAGCTGTACACAGTCTGCCATATTTATCTCCTCGTCAGAGCATTTAAAGGCAGCATTCAAGTAATAAATGTGTTCTTATTAAAGCTACTAAAGTTATTCAGTCAAGAGCAGTGAGGGATTTCCTGTTTTTCTCTTGTTGTTTGATTCATATTAACAGCATATAGAGCAGTAGGTACTGTATATTACGCTGCTGCTGTCACTTTAATACGCAGATCTAATACACACAGGGCCGGATTAACACAAGGGCTAGGTGGGGCTGAAGCCGCAGGGCCCGAACAGGGGGGCCTGTGATTGGCCAAGGAAATGATTGATAGTTGATCGGGAGCACCTAAACTTTCCTGGTGGGCCGCTCGCCAAACCCCACCACGCCCCAATAAGTGCTGTTATTTACTGGAGTGCTGCGAGTGCATGGGATCAAACACCAAAAGTCGGTAATTAAACTGCGCGCGCATCCAGCAGTCGCAGCGTGAGAACAGCTGGATCGTTTCACGCACTCGTTCGGCACTTTCACCGCTCTATTGAAGTGATAATGAATGCCAGGCACTCGCTTTATCCATTTGAATACAAGCGCAACTTCATGGCTCTGTGGTGAAACTAGCTGAACCAGACTGGATAGCTCCGACCATGTAAAGAAACTAGGCTGCCTACATGACTGTAATCATGGCCACAGTCAGCTATGAGGTCACTGAGGTCCGGACCTATGTATTATTCCGAGGTGCACATAATAAATGTTGTGAAATATTGACTAATAGAGTATTAACACTACTTTAGTGCTGCAAGGATATTTTGTCTGAGCTGCCCTGCCTGCGGTCTGTCACCGTTAGTCAATGTCAAAATATTTGAGATGACCAATCAAATTAAAGTAGGTGGGCTTTATGTTCACAGAAGTGCGAATTCAATGCACAGATGTAAGTAGCTAAACTATACATTTCATATTTGACAGCTGCTTTAGGATAGAAATGTTAAACAATGAAAAGACTATCAGCCAGAGCTCAGCTTTAGGAGGGGAAGAGACTGAGAGAAAAAGAAAGAGTGAGAGGATGATAGAAATGAGAGAGTGATGAAATGAGGACAGAGCAGGTATGACAGATTTTCTACTGCCCACTAACATGGTTTTGAAAGCTATTTATTATTCATTTTCCTTTAGCCTTCAAACACCTTAAAATGCACATACTGTATATACAGTAGATCAGAGAAATCAAACATTTCTTGTGGGACCATGCTCCCCAAACCCCCCCAAAATAGCTCAAATTTTGGACCTCACTTGTTTTAAAACTCTTAAGGCAGATGCATTCTCAAAAGTCGAGCATTAATAAAAAATATATAATAATACAAATAAAATAAAAAAGTTGCATGCTCAAAAGTTGTTTCTGTTTCTGGAAACAGAACAGTTTGCTTTGACCTCATATCTGGAGTTAAGGCATTTATGCTGTTAATGTGTTGCAGCCTGGAATATTTATATATAGGCCTTCTTAATATTAAAACTGAATATTCAGACAGTAGGCCTATATACTCTTTGTGTCTCTGTGCTTTGAAAATTTAGGAAAAAAAAGAAAAAAAAACCCTATTTATTTCTGTGGTAGAAAACGTAGTGGCACCAAGAACGGCTACTATGGGGGCCCTTGAGTTTGTTATAGCCCCAGGGCCCTATGTGTTCTTAATCCGGGCCTGAATACACATGTGATTTCTTTACGTTCACAGACAGAACCGACTGTGTTTATGTGAACTGTGTGTGTTTTTGACATAACCTTGTGTGTATTTGACAGTTCAAGTGCAATAAGACATGAAAGAGAACTGAGTTTAATACTCTCGGGATGCTCCGTCTGATATCCAGCTTTCTGTGCGCCTCGGGTGTGTGCGCTCAGAAAACCATATATCAGAAGTTTAGACTGATATGACTTTAAAACACATGCAGATAGTAAACTTTCATGATGATGAAGAACTGCAATATCACGTGAGTGTGAGCGCAGTAGAGATGATCATCAACACCAAACAGATGTTTTAGTGTTTGGCAGAGTATTCGAGGCACAAGCTGTACAGGCTCCGCCCTCTTCTGGATAGGGGGTGCATTTAAAGATACATGCACGTAAACAGCATGTAAAATCTCAAAAATGAGCATTTTAAAACGTGGTATAATAAATGATATGTGGGGTATTTTGAACCGAAACTTCACATACCCATTCTGGGGACACCTGAGACTTATATTACATCTTGTAAAAAGGGGCATAATAGGTCCTCTTTAAGTTTCGTTGAATGTCACATTTAAATTGGACAAATAGCAAATGCTAATGCATAAAGAAACTTTTACGGTTATTTTTAACTTGAAAACTCAGTAGTTTCAATAATGTTACATCGATGGGATTGTAAGGCCCGTGAAATTGGTCCAATCTGCCGGTTCGCCAATACACGGGGAAGGTTACACGTGTTCTGTCCTCACTCATGCGAAGTATTGGTTGGTTAAATTTGTAATATGTTAATCATATATTTACTCGTTTATTTCATCTGACTCCATAAATGAAAGGTTTTAATAATATCTGTGCCTCACTAAAAGTGAGCGAATGTTTGACTATTCCTTTTAACCATTAAGTGAACAAAGTCCAAAATCAGTTAGAATAATCAAATGTAACAATTTATTATGTCAGGTAAATGTATCATGCCAATTTCATAATCCATTCAAAGATAATAGATACAAAACATCAAATACTCAGGAATAGAGAGAAGATGCAAACCCAACTTTAAGAAATACATGAGGCTGAGAGATTTTTCTCTTAAAAAATCAGGAAAGGCCCCGAACTCTCTGCTCCATCTCATTAAATAGTCAGAAACATGTGCTAACAAAAGAAATTTGCATGCAGTGGTCGCACCTTCATGGGGGTGGGTAACCATTTGCTGAAGAAAACCACCTTCCTTTCTAAGTCAGTAATCCATAAATTCTTAAAACCTTATTACCTTTTGTTTTATCTATCTGGATATGAGATACCTGTACCACTCACTTTGAGACCTTTCAAATGACACCAAAAACATAACAGTCAATGATAAAACATTCACATTAAATCATATTCTTGCGTGAGTTCTTAGTAGTTTGTGGAAGTGAGGTCGTGTGGGGACCCTTTGTCTCAGAACAGGGCCTCAACCAGTATTTTCAGTCTTACAGGATTCATGAGACTCTGCAGCTTTGTCATATGAGAGGACACAGTCTCATAATTATTCATGACACCATAAAACAAGTGCTTAAAACACTTGCATGGCTTCCTCTGTCGTGCTGACACAGCGACAGGCTTGTTATCAATGACTGATACTCTGAGTAAAGAGGAGATTCTGATTCTGATACCATAATCTCATAATCTGTCCTTACTGTGTGTGTGTTAACTGATCAAACCACTTACAAAATAAAGATCTCAAAGATTTTCCCCACATTTTCCAGAACTGTGGCGGAAACTGACCTGTTTTTGACACCTCAATATCTATATACAGCGTCTTTCCAAAGAAGGCTGGTAGAAATGTACAATTTTAAGTAAGTAAGAGTGCTGTTGTTCCGGATATCAGCCAGTCTGCGAGTGCAATATTGTCTTTATAACAACAGTCAAATAAACTAGACATTAATATTG
Source organism: Romanogobio albipinnatus (assembly GCA_023566225.1). Lineage (NCBI taxonomy): Eukaryota > Metazoa > Chordata > Actinopteri > Cypriniformes > Gobionidae > Romanogobio > Romanogobio albipinnatus. The sequence continues at coordinate 7,453,603 of CM042253.1, read as the reverse complement.
TTTAACATTCATTTTAGACACCATATTGTCAGTCATTTAGTCAGTTTACACAATAGCGGAATAGTAATCAGTGTTGCTGAAGTCAGCTGAGTACATGATTTAGTTACTAGACTTCAAATTTGTATGCCCTTCCTTTGCTAATTTCCCTCCATCTCATGGACTCAGATAAACTTAATAACAAGTGCATGTTAAAAGTGAAGTGGAACAGAGTCACCTGTTATTTCCTAAATTAATCAGTGTTTTTAAACAAATTGGTTGAGTGAATGATTCAACTACTCACTTATAAAGACAGTCACTTATTTAATCCCAGAAGGGATCAGATTTTAAAAAAAAAATCAAATTGGCTGAAAGAACAGTAGCGTACCGTGGGGTTTCAGTCAGGGCCTTCACTAATGATCAACACACCCCACACTGCCGCCATAACACCACACACACCGATACATACAAAATACAATCATGCACTGTATGCACTACTGTTACGAACCCTGCTTTCAAAGTGCTCGTTGGGAAGGGGACAAGCAACACATAAGGACACGCGAGACAAAAAGGCTATTTAACTATTTATTGATACCACTGCACTCATGCGTCACCATTTAGGCAACTGGTGAAATTAATCAAAATCAACTTACTGACACAAATACTCTTAAAGCGGCCATATCTTATTTCACATAGATCGCTAACAACCCGCCGAAAGTTCAAACAGCTGATGACATCAGTGGGGGTAGGGCTGACACATCACTGGGCCTCTCGGGCGTTCCATCACTACACATCAAAATTTGATTGGCTGATAACACACGTCAGTCAAAGTTATGATCCATTGGAAAATGGCAGCTTCAGCGGAAGGCTAGCTATACTACTAGTGCTGGTCAACGGAGCTGTGATGCGTTTAGATGATGACATATGGAAAATACAGCTCATCCTCACAAAAAATAACCACATTCTTTCTGGAAATATAATTGTAACATGCTGAAATAGACAGTTATTGAATTTAGACACGTTCAGACACACGTTCATGTAATTATACATTTTTTTTATTTTTTTATTTTGACAGGGCCAGCAGACAAGGCCCTGATGGCCCTGACAGCCCACCACTGTGAATGAATGATTCAATGAGTCTGCAGAAAGAGTCAAAGTGTAAAATCCCACCATTAATGCACAGACCGACAATCTGTCTAGAACAAACATGGATAAACTAAGTGATATAAACAGTGAAAGGTCCTAGTGCTGTTGGTCTGTTACTTATGGAAATAATAAAGGTAGTTGCAACTTTTTATCTCACAATTTGGACTTTTATAACTCACAATTCGGACTTTATAACAAGTGAGTTATAGGGTCCTATCATACACCCAGCGCAATGAGACGCTAGGCGTGACACCAGTGTGTTTGGCTAGTTTCAGCCTGACACAGTTCTCATTTTCACGTCCAGCTCCACGTTGTTTAAATTGCAAACGCACTGGCGCCATATGTTCACCCATGGGTGTGCTGGTCTGAAAACCAGGTGTGTTCAGGCGCATTGTTGGAGCGTTGCTATTTTGAGGAACTGAAAACGACTGCGCCATTGACCAACACAAACCTGGCCTAAAGTCAATAGCGCAGTATTTTTTTGTGTTATTTAAAGGGCGTGTTAATAATATGAGTCTATAGGCGGGTGCACATTTACATTTACATTTATGCATTTAGCAGACGCTTTTATCCAAAGCGACTTACAACTTGGGGGTACATGAAGCGATAGGTCATGAAGAGTCGAGAAGCGCAATAAGAGCCTGAAATCCTGAGGCCGTGTACATTGCTCAGTGTAGCACAGGCTAGAGTAGGGAGGGAAGAAGAAAGAGGAAGAGGAGAGGAAAAGTTTTATTTTATTTAATTTTTTTATGAGGTTAAGCGCTCACGGAAGAGCTGAGTTTTAAGTTGACTTTTGAATGATGTCAATGATTCTGCATTTCGGATGGTGTTGGGAAGATTGTTCCACCAGCTGGGAACGTTGAATGAAAATGTTCTGGAAAGGGATTTTTTCCCCCTCTGTGATGGTAACACAAGCCGTCGTTCCTTTGCTGAGCGAAGGCTTCTGGTGGGGGTGTGGATTTGTAGAATGGGATCAAAGTAAGCAGGAGCTGAGCGCGTGGTGGCTCTGTATGCAAGCGTCAGCGTCTTAAACTTGATGCGAGCAGCGAGTGGTAGCCAGTGCAGGGAGATGAAGAGAGGTGTGACGTGGGTCCTTTTGGGCTCGTTGAAGACAAGACGTGCTGCTGCATTCTGGATCATTCGAAGTGATTGGATCGCACAAGAGGGGAGTCCAACCAGAAGCGCATTGCAGTAGTCAAGTCTAGAGATAACCAGGGCCTGGACAAGAAGCTGTGTTGCGTGCTCTGTTAGGAACGGTCTAATCTATGGCGGCATTTTAATGCCATTAATAACCGAGCGCACAACGGATGCTTGCTCGCGCAGTAAATCACTCCAGCGAGAGAATAACAGATCTACACGCGAGGAAACGGCAGCCCGCGAGCTCCTTTTAAACCCACGCGCGCGCATGACATCTCCTCTGCGCGCAAATCAAGCCCTTGCGAGCTTGGACACGACTCGCAGCACCCGCGTCATCATTCCCCACACTCGCGCTCGAGCTTCTATTTTGCTCGCGCGAAAACTTTTTTATTTTTGTCAGTCGTGGGGCGGGACTTTACTTATTTCATTGTAACCTGGAATGTCATTGGTCAATCCCGTTTTTCCGGAAGTAATTTGTGAATGGACGCCTTTTGTAAAACATGCAAAAGACATGGCTTCATCGACGGACCAGATGCAAGAGAGTTAAACTTTATTTACTGACTGATTGCATTATTAATATAATATGTCCTTAACAGATACTATATTAACTTTATTTATTATTTTTATGGAGCTGTAGCTACTGGGGAAAATGAGAATATATATTGCTGTAGTTCACCGCTACATTACCACTATACTTCCACTAAATCTATGTTGTTTACCCAGCTACAATTATATCACTTCAGAAATGTGAAAAGTGTCCATTATATAGTTGTAACTATGATTCTAAATTCAAAATTGCTTCATGTGTGGCTTTGGATGAAAGATAAATCACTTGTTCATATCAGTAAGCAAGAGTTGTTGTGTGCTTTTTGTTATCATTCTTTGTGAGTTTTGAGTGGTATTTTCCATTAAATAAAGTATAAAAGGGTTTCAGCACTTTACCCCATTGAAAGGTTGCAGTTACAGTTACAGTACAAAGCATGAATGATCATACCCCTTTTTTATTTATAATAATAATAAGAAAATTAAAAAAAAAAAATAAGAATCATATTTACAGCTATTTAATAACTTTCCACATTTCTGAAGTTCTCAGAACTAGTAAATAACAGACCCCGGTGCAGCCACAAATATCATAACTATCTATAATAGGCCTACTGTAATTAAGACATATTCAACAAATGTATTAAAAACAGAAAGACGCTGTAGTTTCAGCCTTACACTCTAAAATAAAAAAGGTTCTATATGGCACCAAAAATGGTTCAGTGGTTCTTCAGCGGTTCTTCAGAGGTTCTTCACCGGTTCTTTGACTAAGGTGCTATATAGCACCGCTACCATATACAGAACATGTTAAGATATGGTGCTATATAGCACCAAAAGTGGTTCCTCATGTGGATTACGACGAAGAACCATTTTTGGTGCCAAATAGAACCTTTTTTTTTTAGAGTGTATGGCTACTCAAAGGCCGCGGAAACAATGCCATTGATGTGCGTAACGAACCCACTGGCATTGTTTCCGCGGCCTTTGAGTAGCCATAAGGCTGAAACTACAGCGTCTTTCTGTTTTTAATACATTTGTTGAATATGTCTTACATTTTTTAAATAATTTTTTACTTTTTTTAAATAATGTTTCTTATTATTATTATAAATAAAAAAGGGGTATGATCATTCATGCTTTGTACTGTAACTGTAACTGTAACCACTGAAGCACCAAAATTGGTGCTATATAGCACTTAAAAAGGTTCCCCTATGATTACGAGCCAAGAACCATTTTTGGTGCCATATAGAACCTTTTTTATTTTAGAGTGTAAGGCTGAAACTACAGCGTCTTTCTGTTTTTAATACATTTGTTGATGATTGACCGTGTCAAAGGCCGCAGATAGATCGAGCAGGACGAGGACTGATGATTTGGAGTCAGCTTTAGCTATCCGCAGGGCTTCAGTGACCGACAGTAGTGCAGTCTCTGTGGACTGGCCCCTTTTGAAACCTGATTGGTTGATGTCCAGCTGATTATTCTGTGAGAGGAAGGATGAAACCTGGTTGAAAACAACTCGTTCAATAGTTTTTGCTATGAATGGTAGTAGAGAAACAGGTCTGTATAGTTATCTATGAGTGATGAGTTTAATGTGGGTTTCTTAAGCAGTGGAGTTACCCGAGCCTGCTTGAATGTGGTAGGGAAGATGCCGGTGCAGAGAGATGTGTTGATGATGTGAGTGAGTGCTGGTAGGATTGTAGGAGAGATGGCTTGAAGGAGGTGTGAGGGAATGGGATCAAGAGGACAGGTGGTAGGATGGCTGGAGAGGACAAGTTTAGATACTTCTGTCTCAGTGAGTGTAGAAAATGAGAAGAGAGGGTGTTTGGTTGTGGATGTGGCTGAACTGAAGTCCACAGTGCGTGTGTGTGAGAACTGACTGCTGATGGTTGTTGTTTTGTTTGTGAAGAATTGTGCAAAATCGTCTGGAGATAGGGAGGTGGTGGGGGAGGGCAGAGGAGAGTTAAATGTTCTGAACAGTGTGCGTGAGTTTGAGGTGTTGTTGATCTTGTTTTGGAAATAAGAAGATTTAGCTGCATGTACTTCAGCTGAGAAGGATGAGAGCAGGGACTGATACTTACCCAGATCGGATGGGTGGTTAGATTTACGCCATGTTCTCTCTGCTGCCCTGAGTATCGTCCGGTGTTCACGAATAACATCAGATAACCAAGGGTTAGAGGGAGTGGCTCGTGCTGGCCTAAAAGAAAGAGGGCAAATACTGTCTAGACAAGAAGTTAAAGTGGAGCATAAACTGTCGGTTGCAGTGTTGACATCCATAGAGGATAATTGTGAGGATGAGGGAAGGGAGGATGAGACAGCAGAGGAGAGATGAGAAGGAGAAAGTGAGCGCAGATTTCGCCTGAAGGTAACAGGTGGAGGAACTGGTGGTGCATGAGTAGTGAGTTGAAGGTTGAATGTGATGAAGAAATGATCTGAGATGTGTAGGGGTTTGACCAAAATATTGTCTGTAGAGCAGTTGCGTGTGTAAATGAGGTCCAGATGGTTACCAGATTTGTGGGTATGTGAAGTGATGAGGCGATTGAGATCGAATGATGCAAGGAGGGAGTGGAAATCAGAAGGATAAGATTTGTCCAGATGAATGTTGAAGTCTCCAAGGACTATGAGTGGGCTGCCATCCTCTGGAAATGAGGACAGCAGAACGTCTAGCTCATGAACAAAGGTGGTCAATGGACCAGGGGGGCGGTAAATGACTACAATATGGAGTTTAATGGGAGTTGTAAGCGTAATAGCGTGGTATTCAAATGTGTTGTTATTGCAAAGAGATGTGTGAGTTGAGTATTTCCAGTTGTTATGAATGAGAAGACCAGTGCCACCACCCCTCCCAGTCTGGCGTGGGGTGTGGGAGAAAGAGAAGTTATTAGAAAGAGCAGCGGGTGTTGCTGAGTCTTCTGGGCGGACCCAGGTCTCAGTCAAGGCCAAGATTTTGAGAGCAGATTGAGTGGCAAAGGCTGGAATGAAGTCAGCTTTATTGACCGCTGACTGACAATTCCATAGGCCCACAGAAAAAGAGGGAGGAGCATTAGCGGAGAAAGGAACAGGACGTAGATTAGCAAGGTTACGGTGTCGTGTAGGCCTGCGTGTACTAGTGGGGCATGGTTGAGAGATAACGGGAATGGACTGTACACACATGGTTAGAGAGAAAAGGAAGGTGAAAGAGGACAAGAGATGGAGATAGCTCTGAGCCTTACCGGAGTCCTTGCCTCGGAGGAGTCGCGCAGAGGAAGAGTCGAATACAGATGTCTTTACCCGCGTCGGTCTTCACAGGCGGAGGCTGAAAAGGCGGGCTGGACGCTTCCGCGCCAGCTATGGAATGCTCGTTAAATAGATACTATTCACTGTTCGATTGAGATCAGGTGGGAGCTCGGCAGGCTCTGGTAATTATACTTAAAAGCCTGTGAATGGCTTCAAATCAAAACTAATCTCAGCCTGAATAGGACAACTTACTTAAGTGCAAAAGGCTCGTTCAGTAATAACAAACTCGTATATTATTCAAATGCAATTTACTATGACAGGATCAATTGCACACAGACAGAATAAAATAAAATAGCAGTAGGAGAAACAACACTGTTCTAGCAAGTACAACTTTAAGCCGTGTAACACAGGTGCAGAATGAGTTCAAAACACTTACATGTGCGCTCGCCGAACTGCTTCACTTGCCATTCGCTTCCCGAGTGAAAGAATAGCCGACTTCTACTTATATAATGTTTTTCGTTCGCCCGGCAGGCTCTGATAATTATACTTAAACGCCCGTGAATGGCTTCAAATCAAAACTAATCTCAGCCTGAATAGGACAACTTACTTAAGTGCAAAAGGCTCGTTCAGTAATAACGAACTCGTATAAGTGCATACACTCTGCTTATTACACACACAGGGATGCACAGCAGCACACACACATTTTTAAATATTAAAAATAAAAGGATTCCTCTGGAGAAGTGTTCTGACTCCAACTGGCTTCTAAAGGGAATGGGAGATGAGTCTCTGAGTGGTTTATTGCACATTATGCCCAAAACGCACCCATGACTCATTTAAGGTCCCATGGTGTGGATTTTATTTTAATCTTATAATGTTTCCTGAGGTGTACTTATATTGTTAGTATGATTTTTACATCATAAAATGTCGTAATTTAGAAATAAAAGGCATTTTTCTATTCTGATATTAGTCCTCTGGCTTGAATGCTCTGTTTCAAGGGGCGTGTCTGATGTGAGACTTCAGTGAAAACGCCCACTGTTGTGAGTTGCTGACATCTTTGCATTTGAAATGAGTATTAGATTATGTAGCGGAGGGGGCGTGGTTTAGCGAGGTCTGCAAGCGCTGCCAGAGAGAGAGATAGACGGACTGGGCACTTGTAGACCAAAGAGATCTTAGAGCTGGAGGAAGATTGCTGAGAAAAGTTATATTGTGCTGAGTTGTTGAGAGCACTGTGAGCGCGAGTTTATTTTGTTTGTATCTGAGTCCCAGTCACGCCGACCCTGTCGTCTTAATCCTTATTCTATGAACTTTGTAACATGCGGAACCCCTCTCAAATACTTTTACTAAGTTTTTTTTACCATTACAGCTGTCAAGCTTTATTTTTAGATCTTTTCCTTTCACATGAAAGGCTGCAGTGATGAGCATTGAGTACACATGCAGTCTGTTGATCGCGTGAATGCAGTGATCTCGTCATTGCAACGCGTTTTCTCTCACAAAATGCTTTGACCACAACTAACAGCAAACACGACATTGATATGAATACAGTAAGAGCCTTGTTGTGCAGCATAACAGCGTCATTCATTATAACGGCAGATAGTGGGAAAGTGTGCAGATACACTTGCAACGTATTATTGACAGCTCCGAACATTATAAAGAGTGTTCTTGTCTCTGTGTGAGTGATCGCTCTCTGTAGTTTAATCACAATTTAAATAACAGATTTGTTTCATGCTAAGAGAAACGATGTAAAGTTGATCGTTTAGTCACTGGCTTGATTCATGGATGCATAAACGATTTAGAAACTTGAACTTGAGTGATTAGCTACACATCAGAAATCACAGATCAGGCATTAATGAACACTGTTACTCACTGTTTGTGGCGGTGCTGTCGAATCCATATCATAAAAGCCTGTGCTGACTAAAATAAACAAAATCCGTTTTCTCCAAATTCTCTGGGCGTGCAAAGCAGAGAAAGGGGAGGTAACCTTTCCCCGTATGATGGCATACAGGGAAGATTCCAGATCGGCTCATCTGAGCTTTCATTTTCTCAAGGGCAGAGCAGGACAGCCAGAACTCGGTTTACACCTATCAACATTTCTAGCCACTTGGGGACCATATACAGGCTAGAGGAACTCATATTAATGTTAAAAAAACTCATAAAATGAAATTTTCATGCCATGGGACCTTTAAGAGATGAGCCAGACGCGCCAACCGTTTTTTTCCATTGTTAAACTAGCGAAAGTGGAATTGATACACGCCCTAAGAGCACCTGCGCCATGTGCTTCAGACCATGTGCTCAGATCAATAAAATAGGGCCATATAAAGTCAGAATTGTGAGATAAAAAGTGACAAAACCTTTTTATTCTTTATTCCATAGCAGAAACAAGCTTCCATAGTTATGAAACACTATAAAACATACAATAATTTGTAACTATTTCAAACTTTATTTGCATTTGCCAATGGCAGCGCTGTCTAACCACATCAAACTTTGCCAAGCAAGTCTAACTGAGCTTCAGAATACGCAAAACAAGTGCTGGGATCAGTTTACTTTGGTCCAGGTGTGTTTCGAGACAGATCTCACTCAGCTTTACATAAACGACAGCATCATCACCTGCTTCTACTGCACATAGACAGCCACTAGACTCATTATTCTGACGCTGCCGACGACTGAACCGCGCACTGCGTCACTGTGGCCATCAGGCAGTTTGCCTTCGCCCTCAGACTCTGTCAGCAAGTGAATGTACCAACCTGAAGCATTTGATGAGCTTAAGTGCTTTAAGACAAAGGAGGGCAGGTGACGTAAAATGATTTAATGTATTGTCAACATTCAGGTTCGGAAAAGTGCCTTATATTGCAGGATATTCTTGTGAAAATCTATGACTGTTTTGTTTTGCACACAGACATGGACAGCCTGCCGTGTTCAGCAATGAGATTTTATTGTTCAAATGGGATTAATCTAGTCATCCAAGTGTATTGTAGCTATTCTTAGTGCCGTGGCTTAGCCATTGTCATCCGGTCACCTGCAGCTTGAGACACGGCCATAGACAACATTCACATCAATAACCAAGCATGTGTTTATTATAGCTGTCATATTTCTACAATACACTCTTTATTATAGCATTTAACAAACTCATCATGAGTGATGTGTGATTATATTTTGCAATGCAACTCTTGTTTCAGAGCTATAGCACTGGTTAGCCAGCTGTCATTGACCTTTGTAATCTTTTTTTTTTGTTGCTTTAGTTTATTGTATGGGGAAGTAGGGACATGAGAGCGGTTCACAAATTGTAATTGCGGTCTAACAGGTTTGCTGAGCCTGCTTCACTGAACACATGATATTAAATAACCTCATAACATGTATTATGATATAGCTGTATATTACTGCCATATGGACGTTACTTTGACACACTCATTGAGAACGGAGAACTGAACACGTCCTGATTGTAACATTGAAAACAAGCATTTTCTGTGAAGCTGCCTTAAAAAAAATATGTAGTGTAAAGTGCGCAATATAAATAAACTTGTGAATGAAAATGAAAAGTTAGGACAGGTGCTCCAGAGTCATCTTATTTGAAAGTGTGTGAAATACCCCTAGTGAAAAAACTATTTAAAATACATATATTTCATACCAAGTATACTACAAATCCATTAACATACACTATATTGCTAAAAGTGTACATGCACATGAACTTTAATGACATCCCATTCTTAATCCCTAGTGTTTAATATGGAGTTGGCCCACCCTTTGCAGCTATAACAGCTTCAACTCTTCTGGGAAGGCTTTCCACAAGGTTTAGGAGTGTGTTTATGGGAATCTTTGACCATTCTTCTAGAAGCGCATTTGTGAGGTCAGGCACTGATGTTGGACGAGAAGGCCTGGCTCACAGTCTCCACTCTAATTCATCCCAAAGGTGTTCTATCAGGTTGAGGTCAGGACTCTGTGCAGGCCAGTCAAGTTCCTCCACACCAAACTCGCTCATCCATGTCTTTATGGACCTTGCTTTGTGCACTGGAGTGCAGTCATGGTGGAACAGGAAGGGGCCATCCCCAAACTGTTCTCACAAATTTGGAAGCATGAAATTGTCCAAAATGTCTTAGTATGCTGAAGCATTAAGAGTTCCTTTCACTGGAACTAAGGGGCCAAGCCCAACCCCTGAAAAATAACCCCACACCATAATGTCCAAACTTTACACTTGGCACAATGCAGTCAGGCACGTACCTGACTGCGTTTTTAATGGCACATGCTCGCATAGACACAGTTCCTAATCATAACCAGTCTAAATTGCATATAGACATATGCAAATAGAAAAATAGCTTACAGTAAAGTAATGTTGCACAACATGTGTCATTTCAAAGTTATACTGTAAATCAGCTGTGGGAAGTGCTCAAGGTTGTCCGATTGGGACTTTTGTGAAGTTCCTGGAAAGTTTTGGAAATGTATTGTGGTGGGTTTCTGAAATCCGATGTGATGATTTAAAATTGTTGTTTATTTATTTGCATATATTGTGTTTATTTGAGTTTTCTTGAAAGGGTTACTTCTTCTTGTAAAGATGGTGTAACAGTTTTAACCCATTAAGGGGAAAAGAGAAAGGCTGTATGTTTCAGTGGGGAAACCAAAAACATATGTATTGGACAACCACTAATCCAAAAAATACTATTGTCTCCTGTTCTGGCATTTTGTTCAACAAAATCAAAAGTAACAGTTGAATATTTTGTGCATAATTGGGATTTTCTCTTTGGTCAATCCAGGTCAAATGAATTTACAAAATCACATGATCTTGTTCAACAAATAAATAAATAAATTAATTAATTAATGAGATACTAAAAACTCTCTGTTCTATCATTGTGTTTCACAGGAAACAGTAGAATATGCCTTCCTGATCATTTTCACGATTGAAACCTTTCTCAAGATCATCGCGTATGGACTGGTGATGCACCAGAACTCCTATGTGAGAAATGGGTGGAACATGTTGGATTTTGTCATCGTCATTGTTGGGTAAGTGAACCGTCACACGCTCTTTCACACTTGTGTGTTTCGTTTTATATTTCTTTACAGGGCTACCCTTGAAAAAAGTGTACTTATTACTGTAATAATAGACTTTAAAAGAATATGCTTAAGTGTGAACTGAATGTAATGTTTTCAGACACTTAATTGCATGTTAGTTACAATTAGAGATGCACCGATATGAAAACTTTGGCTGATATGATAACCGATAATTTCCCTTTTTGGAGTGATTTCAATCATATTTCAACACTATCATGGCGAACAGTGCGCATCTGAAGTGTCTCAGCTGAAGGAAATAATACATTATTTATCGGCTTTAATATATCGGCCTAATTTTCTTATCGGACCCATAATGATAACATTAAAGGGATCATGAACTGGTTTTTTATACTGTTGTCTGAGGTCAACTTATGACATTCGCGTGTTTTTACATTCAAAAACTTCATAATGGATTAGCAATAGGCTATTTTCTACTCTGGCCTTGCCATCTAAACCACTACAGACCAGCTCGTGGTTGAATGGCAATGTGTATGCGTTGGCGGGTCAGGCTAGTGGACATCAGGAAGAAGGAGCTTTCTTCTTGATGCTCCAGTCTCGCCTTCTGGACTTTTCGGCACCTTCGTTGAAATGGTTGTGGGAAAGTTTATGTACTGTAGTACAGTAGTTTATCATTTACTCAAACCAACACAAATTTTGTAAATGAAGATATTTTTATTATTGTAATATTTTCAACAACAAAAAAAGTTCACAAAAAATTGTAAAAGTAATCCATATGATATGGATTACTTTTGCATGAATCAAGCAGCCTTATCAGTGTCTTCTGAAGAGACACTCTGGGCCCTATTTTAACGATCTGAAACGCAAGTGTCAAAGCGCAAAGCGCAAGTAACTTTGTGGGCGGGTCTCGGCGCTGTTGCTATTTTCCCGGCGGGATAAATGGCTCTTGCGCCCGGCGCAAATCTAAAATGGGTTGGTCTGAAGTAGCTTCATTATTCATAGGTGTGGTTTGGGGCGTAACGTGAATAAACCAATCAGAGCATCATCCAACATTCCCTTTAAAAGCAGGTGCGCAAGTTCCATTATGGATTGCTATTATTATGGCGTATTTACCAGGCGCACGCCAGGAGCGGTTCACAGCCGAGGAGACTGATGTGCTTGTAAGAGCAGTGAAAGACAGAGAAGTTGTGTTGTATGGGGATGGGAGAAACCCACCCAAAATAGCGTCGGTTAAATAAATAATTAGCCTGAATAATTTGTAAGCTAGATTTATGCCTATTTTTTCACATCTTCGTGGCACACCACAATGATTTCCGTCATCTCATGTGTTAATATTTTTTTAGTGTAACAATTTATGATTTGCAAAAATAACTGTTGCATCTGTGTAGATTACATGAGCAAAGTGTATGCGCGTTGTGCACGCTATGGTCAATAATGCGCCCTTAAAATAGCATAATGAACAACGCGCAACGCGCCACTGACTTTAGACTAGGTTTTTTCTGGTCAGTGGCGCAATTGTTTAATGGAACAGCAAAATAGCACTAGGGATTGTTTGCGCCGGAACACGCCTCCTTTTTTGCGCTGAACCGCCCAGGGAGCGCAAGTTCATTCACTAGTTTAGCGACGTGCTTCTGTGGAGGGAAAAGCGCGCTTTGCGCGGGTGCAAAATAGGAATGACACATGCGTCGGTGTACAAAGTCAATTGCGCTGGGTGCAAGATAGGGCCCTCTCACTTAATCAGATGAAAAGATTTAATCTAGGCTTTTACTCATTTAAAAAATGTTACTCAAAGCACATAAAATATGGTAAACAGAAGCTCAACTGTACACAAACCTCATTAGTTAGCTTTTTTGTTTAGCATCAAATAGCACGTGTTTAATGATGTTTTAATGATGGTGAATTGGTCTTCTGGGCTGGTTTACAAATTGACATCATGATTGAACAGCTCGGTTGGAAGAAGCTCATGTCAGCTAGTAATTGTTGAAAGGATTTCAGTAAATATGTCAAGGATTTTGGCACAAAGCTGGCAACTGTTCACAAGAGCTTACAACCTGATCAAATGCTGATCTATGACCCGATTTAATGTGATTAACTGCACACAGACAGGAGGGAATCTGGTGCATGAAGTCAGAGGTCACGGTAGATGTCGGATTCCTCAGGGATCACGCCGAATCTCATCTGTGATGTTCTCAAGCCCTGGTGCCAGATGAGTTCATTTCATACAGATCCATGAAATGAGAAAAAGAGAAAGGAATTGAAGAACAGTTTTATATTAGTTTTGCAAAGACACATTTATATTTTTATATGAATGAAACTGACCTATTATGTCCTCTAGTTATTTGTTATCTCTGTTAACACTGGACAGTGCTCAGGGGCTGGAGCCGACACTGGATCGTGCTCAGGGGCTGGAGCCGACACTGGAACTTGCTCAGGGGCTGGAGCCGACACTGGACTGTGCTCAGGGGCTGGAGCCGACACTGGATCGGGCTCAGGGGCTGGAGCCGACACTGGAACTTGCTCAGGGGCTGGAGCCGACACTGGACTGTGCTCAGGGGCTGGAGCCGACACTGGAACTTGCTCAGGGGCTGGAGCCGACACTGGACTGTGCTCAGGGGCTGGAGCCGACACTGGATCGTGCTCAGGGGCTGGAGCCGACACTGGAACTTGCTCAGGGGCTGGAGCCGACACTGGACTGTGCTCAGGGGCTGGAGCCGACACTTGAACTTGCTCAGGGGCTGGAGCCAACACTGGACTGTGCTCAGGGGCTGGAGCCGACACTGGAACTTGCTCAGGGGCTGGAGCCGACACTGGACTGTGCTCAGGGGCTGGAGCCGACACTGGATCGTGCTCAGGGGCTGGAGCCGACACTGGAACTTGCTCAGGGGCTGGAGCCGACACTGGACTGTGCTCAGGGGCTGGAGCCGACACTGGAACTTGCTCAGGGGCTGGAGCCGACACTGGAACTTGCTCAGGGGCTGGAGCCGACACTGGACTGTGCTCAGGGGCTGGAGCCGACACTGGACTGTGCTCAGGGGCTGGAGCCGACACTGGAACTTGCTCAGGGGCTGGAGCCGACACTGGACTGTGCTCAGGGGCTGGAGCCGACACTGGATCGTGCTCAGGGGCTGGAGCCGACACTGGAACTTGCTCAGGGGCTGGAGCCGACACTGGACTGTGCTCAGGGGCTGGAGCCGACACTGGAACTTGCTCAGGGGCTGGAGCTGACACTGGACTGTGCTCAGGGGCTGGAGCCGACACTGGACTGTGCTCAGGGGCTGGAGCCGACACTGGATCGTGCTCAGGGGCTGGAGCCGACACTGGAACTTGCTTATGGCCTGGAGCTGACACTGGACCATGCAGAGGGGCTGGAGCTGACACTGGACCATGCTCAGGGACTGGAGCTTACACTGGACCATGCACAGGGGCTGGAGCCGACATTGGACTGGGCTCAGGGACTGGAGCTTACACTGGACCGTGCTCAGGGGCTGGAGCCGACACTGGACTGGGCTCGGGGACTGGAGCTTACACTGGACCGTTCTCAGGGGCTGGAGCTAGGGAAGGACTACGTCTTCGATCACGCCAGAACGGACAGCAAGAGCTGGCTCTAGAATTTTCCTCTCTAGAGCAGACTCGTCATGCTGATGCCATTCCACATAGGGCCAATCCAAAACGCAGTGTCTTGTTCCCCTTTTCAGGGAACCATGGTTACAGTCGTAACCTAAGGCGTTCTCACCGTGCAAACAGTTGTATTCAGGATTAACACTAGCTGGGAGAAAATTAATTTGAAGTAAATAAGGTCTGAGGTCCGAGTCAAAGGAAGCACTAATTACCATAATGGTTTCAGTAAAACTTTTTGTAACTTTTTGTAAAACAAATTTGTGAAATTGACTTGCAATTTCTGAGTGAAAATTGTTCCTACACCAAACAGTTTTCAGTGCAGATCAATCTTCATCTGCATGTGCAACAATAGATTTTTTACTTATATAAATTGAACTCACATTCTGTTATAATCATTAATACTGATGAGTATGTGTGTGTGTGTGTGTGTGTGTAGTCTCTTCAGTGTTGTGTTGGAGCTGATAACCAAAGATCGAGATGTCAGTGGGCAGACAGGTGGAAAGCCAGGCGGCTTTGATGTCAAGGCTTTACGAGCGTTCAGAGTTCTGCGGCCCCTCCGTCTGGTCTCAGGAGTGCCAAGTGCGTCCACATCTTTACCCAGCATTCACTGAAACATGAACGTTTCTTCTTAAGAAACATGAAAGAAACACTCTTTAAGTACACTTAAGTGGCCTTTTATTTAATTAAAATCATATTTTCTGCAAGTACAGTTTTTTTAAATATACTAATATAGAAGTAAATATACTAGATCTGTCAAATCGATTAATCGTAATTAAATCGCATCTAACATAAAAGTTTGTATCATATATGTGTGTGTGTAGGCTTACAGGTGGTGCTGAATTCCATCATTAAAGCCATGGTTCCTCTGCTTCACATCGCTCTGCTCGTACTCTTCGTCATCATCATCTACGCCATCATCGGTCTGGAGCTGTTCATTGGGAAGATGCACGCAACCTGCTATCTAAACGGCACGCGTCAGTGTGTTCTCACATTCATTTGACCCCATTGGCAGATATTTTTGTCCTGTTTTAATCATAAACTCACTTAATATGGATGCATTTTAAATATAACAAGACTATACACTCACCTAAAGGATTATTAGGAACACCATACTAATACTGTGTTTGACCCCCTTTCGCCTTCAGAACTGCCTTAATTCTACGTGGCATTGATTAAACAAGGTGCAGAAAGCATTCTTTAGAAATGTTGGCCCATATTGATAGGATAGCATCTTGCAGTTGATGGAGATTTTTGGGATGCACATCCAGGGCACGAAGCTCCCGTTCCACCACATCCCAAAGATGCTCTATTGGGATGAGATCTGGTGACTGTGGGGGCCATTTTAGTACAGTGAACTCATTGTCATGTTCAAGAAACCAATTTGAAATGATTCGAGCTTTGTGACATGGTGCATTATCCTGCTGGAAGTAGCCAGGATGGGTACATGGTGGTCATAAAGGGATGGACATGGTCAGAAACAATGCTCAGGTAGGCCGTGGCATTTAAACGATGCCCAAATGGCACTAAGGGGCCTAAAGTATGCCAAGAAAACATCCCCCACACCATTACACCACCACCAGCCTGCACAGTGGTAACAAGGCATGATGGATCCATGTTCTCATTCTGTTTATGCCAAATTCTGACTCTACCATCTGAATGTCTCAACAGAAATCGAGACTCATCAGGCCAGGCAACATTTTTCCAGTCTTCAACTGTCCAATTTTGGTGAGCTCGTGCAAATTGTAGCCTCTTTTTCCTATTTGTAGTGGAGATGGGTGGTACCCGGTGGGGTCTTCTGCTGTTGTAGCCCATCCGCCTCAAGTTTGTGCGGGTTGTGGCTTCACAAATGCTTTGCTGCATACCTCGGTTGTAACGAGTGGTTATTTCAGTCAAAGTTGCTCTTCTATCAGCTTGAATCAGTCGGCCCATTCTCCTCTGACCTCTAGCATCAACAAGGCATTTTCGCCAACAGGACTGCCGCATACTGGATGTTTTTCCCTTTTCACACCATTCTTTATAAACCCTAGAAATGGTTGTGCGTGAAAATCCCAGTAACTAAGCAGATTGTGAAATTCTCAGACCGGCCCGTTTGGCACCAACAACCATGCCACGCTCAAAATTGCTTAAATCACCTTTCTTTCCCATTCTGACATTCAGTTTGGAGTTCAGGAGATTGTCTTGACCAGGACCACACCCCTAAATGCATTGAAGCAACTGCCATGTGATTGGTTGATTAGATAATTGCATTAATGAGAAATTGAACAGGTGTTCCTAATAATCCTTTAGGTGAGTGTATCTCAATATCGTAATTTTGCTTCTCAAGTATCTTGATTTAAGAAAGTTTAGATATTTGTACTGGAAGACAAGACAAAAACACTGAGGAAGTTAATAATTTCTCTCCACACAGGTACATTAGCAGAAGAGGATCCTGCTCCCTGTTCTCTTTCAGGTCATGGGCGTCACTGCCCTCTCAATGGCACCGTGTGTAGGGACGGCTGGCACGGGCCCAACAACGGCATCACAAACTTTGACAACTTCCTGTTTGCCATGCTGACCGTGTTCCAGTGTATCACCATGGAGGGCTGGACTGATGTGCTGTACTGGGTGAGACTTGACTTCCTGTCACTGACGTTACTCTTTCCTGCAGGTAGGGTCCGCTCTAACAGCTTTTCCATGACACACAGAGAGCTCAATAGATGCTAATGAGATTGACCCTCTAAGACTGAAGGGACAAAGTCAGAAGACGGGCAAAATTGAGACCAAAGGAAACCGTCAGCCTCTGTTTATTAGAAGTAGAAGTAGAAGTACAGGTAACCTAATAACATATTATTCTTGTAAAAGTACTCATTTGAAATTTTACTTGAGGGAAGTTAAAAAGTATGGGAATATGGGAAAGGGAGGCAACAGAAATATCTAAAAAATATATACATATTCCCATAGGGTCCAGAGCTGGTTTAACATAAAGGATGAGGGTGCATGTGATTGGCTATTGAGGGAAGAAAAGATTGACTGGCCATCGAGAGCACCTGGACTTTTCTCGGTGGGGCGATCGCCAAAACCCCACCAGTGCAAGACGCTTGATCTATTGAATTTGGCATGAGCACAACATGATATGTGAACATTAAAGGCTAGCTGAAACCAGACTTAATATCTCTGACTGGTAACACTTTGTTTCGATGGTCCACTTTAGATATTCTACTAAGTATAAGTACATTTGCAACTACATGTGATCTTATTCTACTAACCCAAACCCTAGCCTAACACCCTACTAGTACTCTAATGAGAGTTAGTTGAGATTTAGTTGCAAAATGTACTTATAGTTAGCTGAATGTCTAAAGTGGACCACCAAAGTAAAGTGTAACCGTCCGACTACTTCTAAGCTTTGCCACACTTTGGGCATGCAGCGCATCTTTCTTCAGACAATTAGAATCTGGGGATTCAGTGATGAAAATGCCCTTTTATGGTCTCGCTGACACATCACACTACGTCACCTGACCTCACGTTGGCCAATAGAATTGATGTGTTTGTGTATGTGCTTCAGACACCGGTTCCACAGGAAGTGTTTCTATAGTGTCAACGCCATGACAGCATCTCATTCCCTTCTAAATAAAGAGAAAAATGTACTTGTGCAAAATGGAGGTATGCTGGAGGAATATGTGGAGGGCTATCTATAACTGTACCACGAGTTGTGCTGGGACGATGAGACCCTGAAAGAGCTCTTCTAGAGTGGGATGGACAATATCCTCGGCCAGATGCTGCTGTCGGGGGAGGATTACGGTCCTTTTGCCGAGTTCATGGATAACACCTTGTGGATATGCAGATCTTAGAGCCAGCCACAAAGACCACCCCCCCCACCCCCCACCCAAGAGCCAGAGCAAGCCGCTGCATCTGTCCCAAGGCTGGAGTCAATCGCCAGATCCAGGGAGAAGACAAGTCTGGTGAGACAGTTCTTGGTTGAGCCAGTAGAGGAATGCTGGCTCATCAAATTCGCCATGGAGTCAGCTCCCATCCGTGTCTTCACCACGGAGCACGTCCCTCTCTGCTCACTACACACTACATCATAGATGACCCAATCCCACCCAATATCCTGCCCACCCCATTGTCCTCATCCTCACCGCTGACTCCAACTAATTCCCTGGACTTATCTGCCCTACTGGTGTCTCATAGCTCCTTGGCCCCTCCCGTGCCACTGACTACCATAAGCTTCTCAGTGATGCCTCGGACCACTTCACCACCAGCATGACGTTGTGAGGCAGATCTCTTGGCTGCACCTCAGGCCCATGTCTCCACCTCTGTCCTTAGGCTCTGTGCTCCCTTAACACTGTCGTGGTCCGTCATCACTAATGCTCCACCGGGCTCCCTCATCCCTCCGGCTCCACCTTGGTCTCTTGTCACCATGGTTTTTCAGCAAAAGGTTTTCCTCAGCCCTCCACCCCTCCAGCTTCACCGGGATCCTCCTTTCCTCCGTTTCCGCCTTGGTCCTCACTCCCTTTGGTGTCACACCATTCTTCCCGGGCTGTCGTCCCTGTGGATTCGCCGAGATCTCCACCTCACCAAGCTCCGCCTCCATCGATCCTCCCCAGCTCTGGCATGGTATGGTCCTCAGCTAACCTCTATGGTTCCTCGCCCTTTGCCTGCTCCACTTCTTCCTCATCCTCCTCTGAAGCCCCCATCCTCTCTCCACATTGTACTGTTGGTTATGCCACGAGGTCACGCCTTGCAGGCGGGGGGTAATGTAAGAGTTATGTTTAGTTTTATTGTGTTTTTGTTCACATGTTTGGTTTCCTGTATCTGTAAGTGCTTTGTTGTTGAAAAGAACAGAAATCATGGAGAACACCAGGTTTTTTCTTGCCTATTTATTGAGAAAATCTTATTAAAGCCAAAATGATATTAAGTGTCCCATTCATTGACAACCATTTAAACATTCACTGCATCTAGTCAGCTTGCTGACAATCCTGTAATTTCGGTCAAATACAGGCTATTTTCGTTGTGTATAATATAATTATTATATTATATTTATTTTCATATATGTAAATATGCACTACGTTAATGACAAGACAAGGCGATGTAGCTGTTGTGGAAAAAAAAAAAAAAGAATACCAGTAGATGCAATCGTTCTCCCCTTCGCCATGTTTAAAGTTTATGATCCGCCCATCTCAGGAACTTTAATCAAAATCCCTGAGCTTCCCAGTGGTAAATATGACTTGAGAGGGCGTTCATGTCCAATTCTTAACTAAGAAACTTGTATTCATGATCATTCTGATAACACGTGAAGGCAGCATAAAGTAATGCACATTTACATATCTACATATACATGAATACTCATTTGAAGTGTATTGTACAGCGTAAATAGCCTGTATTTGACCGAAATTACAGAATCGTCAGCAGGCTATCTATGTTTATGTTGTTGTCAATGAATGGGATGCTAAATGTCATTTAGGATTTAATACGATTTCCCCAACAACAGGCAACATGGTTCCTGTTCCTTCCCAACAACAAAGCACTCAAATGCAACAAGCTCGTAATCACGACTTCAGAAGTGGGAAGTAGGACATTTCCGATAGCACATGAAGGCAGTTTTTTTTAAACTTTATCTAACCCATACATTTTTTAAAAATCAATTTACCAATTACCATTTTTTTGGGGTATAAATTAATGTATTGAAATAAAATCAGTTTTTGACTTACTTTATGTTATAATTTATAGATTACCAGTTTTTTCTGTGTATAAGATTAGCACCTGAGACAGAAGTAGATGTTAAGTGCATATTTGGTAAATCAGACAAAATCGGGCAGTTTTGTTGCCATAGTTTTGTACATTAGGCTGGATTTGGTAACATGAGTTAATGTGAGAGATGTTGTGTGTTTCAGATGAATGATGCCATGGGTTTTGAGTTGCCATGGGTCTATTTTGTCAGTCTGGTCATTTTCGGATCTTTCTTTGTCCTCAATCTGGTACTGGGAGTTCTCAGTGGGTGAGTTATTTTATGAAATGCTGTCCACATTCAGTTTCTGTACTTCCCATTTTCATTTCCAAGGTCTATATGAGCTCTTTGTGACAGTATTGCATGTGTGTGAATTTGTCTGCCTGTGTCCACCATAGTGAGTTTTCTAAGGAGCGTGAGAAGGCCAAGGCTCGTGGAGATTTCCAGAAACTGCGTGAGAAGCAGCAGCTTGAAGAAGATCTGAAGGGATATCTGGATTGGATCACACAAGCTGAGGACATCGACCCTGATAATGATGAAGAGGGAGATCAGGAGACGAAACGCAACCGTACGTGAAAAGCAAGACTCATATTTTTCATATCTTTTCATCTGCCTGATGGTCTGTTGAAACCACACTTTTATTTGCACACACTAACAGTTCTATCCAAAGATCATACTTGACAACAATTCCATGTTAGTCAGATTTAAAGGAACACTCATTTTCCAACTCCACTAGATTTAACCAGTTGAGTTTTACCGTTTTCAAATCCATTCAGCCGATCTCCAGGTCTGGCGGTAGTACTTTTAGCATAGATCATTGAATCTGATTAGACCGTTAGCATCTCGCTCAAAAAAATGACCAAAGAGTTTCGATATTTTATATTACGCAGTGCCTGAAAATAGTCCCCAGCAAACTCTCACATTGGTTATGTTGACGGAAGTTAGCCTATTTTCAGGCACTGTGTAATATCATTGTGCCGCTGCATCCATGGTACAGCAGCAAAGTTCCTTGATTATTACGCAGGAATGAGAGTATAGTTCCTAGCCATATCGGCCTAGAAAATCACAACTTTTCATTTTCCGTCGGTCTTAATACACAATGTAACTACAGAAGAGTCAAGTTTTAAATAGGAAAAATATCGAAACTCTTTGGTCATTTTTTGAGCGAGATGCTAACGGTCTAATCAGATTCAATGATCTATGCTAAGCTATGCTAAAAGTGCTACCGCCAGACCCGGAGATCGGCTGAATGGATTCGAAAATGGTAAAACTAAATTTTTTAACTCTAGGGGAGTTGGAAAATGAGCCTATTTTAAAAAAAAGTGGAGTGTTCCTTTAAGCGTTGTGCATCAGTTTATGCATCCACCCATTGAAACTAATCATGTTTTGTGTGAGCAATGCTAGTTTAGTTCAGTCTAAATGCAGTATGAGTCAGTAAGTGGATTGTGGGACGCAGTAATGAATTTTAAGCTTGCTGTAACTTGAATTTTATCACAAATTAGTTGCGTACAAAACGAAGGAACACAGAGGACGAGTACTCACAGTACCTGCATGTATGTTCATTCTAGCTGTTGACCTGTGTGTTGTTTTTTATTTTATACCAATATTTAGAAAGAAAATTAATGGCAGCAGATAAGATATTTTAGCAGGGGTTTTCAAACCATTGGGGCTGGAAAAGTTTAGAGAAAAGCAGTGTAAAAATGTAAAAGTAAATTAATAAAATAAGATTAAACTAGCTAAATAATTTTAAATATAATATTTTATTTAATATTCAATAAATTAATTAATACATTAGATTAAAATATATAAAATAAATACATTTAATTTAATTAAAATTAAATATATATAAAAAATAAATGTATACAGTTGGTTAAAATAAACAAATAAAAATCATTTTAATTACATAAAATTAAATAACCACATAAATAAGCATTTGAACATGCAATACAGACACAGATTTATATGCTGTGACATATAATATGTCTTAGGTTTTCCTTTTAATTAATGATATATGCTTTCTTTATAACAACTTGCATATGACATTAATTCTTTCAAGCAAGACATATTTATGTATTTGTATAAATTCAATATTGATTAACCCTTATTAAAGCTATTAAAGTTATTCAGTCAAGAACAGAGTGATTCTTTTGTTTGATTAACATTAATGATGGACAGCAGCAGGTTTATTAGGCAGCTGTCACTTTAAGGCCGAATACACAGATCTAAATATGCTTGATACATTTAAAAAGAGAAATTAAATAACTGATGGAACAAATAACTACTCCATGATGGAAAATAAAATGATGGATACATTTAATAATTAATATATGCATATGCATTAGTGAATGTGTGCGTAGCTCTGCTGTGTTATTCTTCTCTTTAGTCTTTGCTTTATTATGCTTCATATTGAGTCAGAACCGCACAACCACCTTCTGTGTCCCTCCTGTTTCTCTCATGTCCTTGTTTTCCAGGTCTCTAGTGTTGTAGTACTGTAGTGCTGCTGTGTTTTTGTGCGGTAGACGCTCATAGCTGCTCTCTGTTTGAATGCATGTGAACTGAAGGGGTGGCGCTGGGCGATCTCACCCACGGGAAGAGCGCGGCAAACTCGGGCTGGTTCAGTCAGTCCACTGAGACTCATGGTAAATGTTGCTCTGTGTGTGTGTTTGACATATCATAACAGCATATTCAATGAAAACAACAATGCATTGAATACAGTGGCAAGAGACAAAGCAAAAATAACCCTGTAAGCGCATATGTTTGTTGTTTAACTGTATTTGTTAGTAACAGTCGGTTCACATGTTTCTCACCTTTTGCATGCTTCATCAAACGCGTGCATTTCATGTGTATACCATGTTTTGTGAGAATCAACCATTTTCAGTATTTATAACCTATTTATTTTGCAATGCATAAATGAAGTTATTTTCTGTGAATGTGCATGAACTGCTATAGGTAAATAACTAGAAGAATAAAGTGCAGTAAATGGTAAAACTATTTACTCTACAGACCAGTATGTATATGATAATCAAATAAATAAATATAATATATATTAGTTTGCAATATCAAGCAGCATAACTGACTGTTTTTGTACAGGTAAAATAACTGGAAGTGAATGATTCCGGAGGGCTCACACACTTAAGTTAGACAAAAGTCGTGCCAAGATCAAATCCCAAAGTCCTCCAGCAACATTTTTAGGTTTATTTTTTGTTATTACGACACTTAAGTGTGACTCAAAATGATTTAATCCATTTATGGATTTTCGTCAAATAGGCCTCAATCTACATTTAGGACTAGGAAAAAATGTATCTGAGATCTGTAAGGTATGAGCCAAGGAATATGTGAATGTTGTTTTGTAGCACATGATATTTTGAACCTCTACCATTCACTCTTTTTGATGGAAAAAGTTTGTGGATTTTGAAACTTGTTTAAACACACAGTTTCAGCCAGTCTCATGTTAATCTTAAGTACCTATAGACACACCTATTGCATCCTTCATATCTCAAAAAAGTCTTTAGTTTTATTATTTTTATAAAAGACATAGGCCCGGTTTCACAGACAGGGCTTAGACTAAGCCAGGATTAGGCCTTAGTTCAATTAGGACATATAAGTAACTTTTATAAACGTGCCCAAGAAAAAAACATTACTGGTGTGCATCTTGAGACAAAACAATGCCACTGACATATTTTAAGCTTTGTCAGTGCAAGATTCTTTCAGTTAAAACAGCACAAACATGCATTTTAGTCTAGGACTAGCTTAAGCGTTGTCTGTGAAACCGGGGGATAATGTTATTTTTTGGTCCTATTTAGGTCCTTCATCACGTTTACTGAATGTTTTCGCTAAGATGGCTCAATACCAACTGTTTGTCCAACTTCATATTCAGAACGTTATATTTTGTGAATGTGCGCAAATTGCCTTTGTGAATGTGCTGGTTAGGACGCTGACAGCTAATGTGGCTAAAGTTACCATTGCCTCACTCTTTTCACAGATATCAGAGCTATGTCATTAGTTTTATATCTTTATAGCTTCTGAATTGTACATGTGGTGAGCATTTTCAGGCTAAATAACAAGCTCTGGTCTCTGGGAATACAGTAAGAGACAATACAGAAAGGCCATTTGCAAACACACCCATTATAAAGTGCAGTATTTGCATGTTCTGGTTATGAAGTTGGGTCACGAAGAGTTGGTATTGATCCATCTTTGAGAAGCAACGTTTGTGCAAATCCTGCGTTATACTGACCCTCATTTGCAAAGCAGTCCAGTGTACATAGATTCACTCAAACATGTTCTGAAAGCATTCAGTAAACGCGATCAAGGACCAAAAAATAACATTCTAGGTTGGTCCCCTAAAGGTCCTGCAAATGTTATGGGAATGTAGTGTAGAGACTAGAGGGAACATCCTATAGTAATGGTCCAATAAACATTCCCAGAATGTCCTGAATGCTCCCTAAAGATCCGCCGAATAACGCCCCCCAAACCTTTAAAGTACTAAACATCATGTCCGTCTCAGAACATTCTGTGAACCTTACCAGGCGGCGTTGAATGTTACCAGGCGACTTCCTTGACACAAGCGGGGATGTTCTGAGAAAGCTCTGGGAACATCACATTTCCAAATAAATGTACTGAATACGTCCTGAATGTTCCCTAAAGGTCCGCCAAATAACGTACCCCAACCCTTTAAAGAACTCCACATCATGACCGTCTCAGAATGTTCTGGGAGTGTTACTAGGCGACGTCCTTGACATCAGTGGGGACGTTTTGAGAACGTTCTGGGAACATCAAATTTCTAGCAGGGAAGAGTGTGGTTCAGAGTATACAGCGATCAGTCATAACATTATGACCACCTTCCTAATATTGTGTTGGTCCCTCTTTTGCTGCCAAAACAGACCCGACTGGTCTGCGGCTACGCGGCCCCATACACAACAAACTGCAAAGCACCTTTCTATCAGAACCAGCGTTAACTTCTTGACCAATTTGAGCTACAGTAGCCCGTCTGTTTGCCTCCGCTTCCCACGTGCATCAATGAGCCTTGGCCGCCCATGACCCTGTCGCCGGGTCGTTCCTTCCTTGGAGCACTTTTGATAGATACTGACCACTGCAGACCGGGAACACCCCACAAGAGCTGCAGTTCTGGAGATGCTCTGACCCAGTCGTCTAGCCATCACAATTTGGCCCTTGTCAAACTCGCTCAAATCCTTACGCTTGCCCATTTTTCCTGCTTAACACATCAACTTTGAGGACAAAATGTTCACTTGCTGCCTAATATATCCCACCCACTAACAGGTGCCATGATGAAGAGATAATCAGTGTTATTCACTTTACTTATTATGCCTGATGTAAACTGAAATTTTTTTTTATACCTCAAAAACCAGTGTTAGATGTCTTGTAACTCCCTCTGCATTACAGTAGCGTACTCACATATGCATTTCCTGTGTCCCTGCAGCAAGTATCCCGAGTGAGACCGAATCTGTGAACACGGAGAACCCAGAAGAGAATGAGAAAATCTTCTGCTGTGGACGCGTCTGGTGAGCGATCCACCTTTTATATCTGATCCTGCAGCTCAAGGTTTTCACACTCTTCTGCAGTGCACAAACTCCCAGCTCTTGAATCTTTAATGAAACGTTGAGCAGTTGTCACTTGCTGGAAGTTTTTCGTCAGCTTGTAGTGGGGCACGAAGTGATGCCATTTTTTTTTTACTTTTCCAGTCAGAAATTGACAAAGTCGAAGTTCAGGTCAGTAGCACAGTGTGTGTTCACATCTGAATTCAGCTCCCGTCTTGCATGTGTGTTTGCTGTTGTCATTTCACCTCATCATGGCATGTCGGTGTATGTGTGCTCTTTATGTTGACGTATGTCTGTGTATCTGCCGTGTTTGTTGTGTTTGAAACGGGCTTTGCATTTCATTCAATGAAAGCTTGATGTGTCACTCGAAATGCTGTCCAATCACGTTCTGTCTCTGCAGCCGCTGGCGTTGCTGGAACAGGTTTTGTCGCAGGAAGTGCCGAGCTGTGGTCAAATCCACCGTTTTCTATTGGCTGGTGATTGTGCTGGTGTTCCTCAATACACTCACGATATCATCTGAGCATTACAACCAGCCCGGCTGGCTCACCGAGGTCCAGGGTGAGAAACACACAGCACACACTCACTCAAACCCGCTTATACCGTGGATATATGCCGGCATTGACGAGTTAAAGCTGTTATTAATGTTTTCAGCACAATATTTGACCAGAAGGATACAAATTATGGTTATTTTTATCAGCTGCCACTCATTAGATCCAGCATTCTGTCCTCTTTAAATCAGACACAGTGATAGTTGTGCGTAAGATTACTTTTATTTGAAGGAATTAATTATTGCATTAATGTGAGTGAATCATTGAGAGAGATGAGACAGAGCATCTTTCTACTAACAGTAAAGCTGTGAGTTTCAAAAATGTCAACACCAGCGATGTAACCCCATCGCCACTGAGAAATATAATGTAGCAAATCAGTAACAAAGCTATTTCATTTATTAAAGTCACAGGGGAGTGTTGATGTGTGTGTGTGTGTGTGTGTGTGTGTGAGAGAGAGAGAGAGATAGAGAGAGAGAGAGAGAGAGTTTGTGTGTGTGTCTGTATGTGTGTGTGTGTGTGTGTGTGTGTGTGTGTGTGTGTGTGTGTGTGTGTGTGTGTGTGTGTGTGTGTGTGTGTGTGTGTGTGTGTGTGTGTGAGAGAGTGTGTGTGTGTGTGTGAGCGTGTGTAAGTGTTAGTCTGTATGAGAGGGTGTGTGTGAGAGAGTGAGTGTGTGTGTGTGTGTCGTGTGACTGTAAGTGTGAGTGTGTGTGTGTGTGTGTGAGAGAGAGAGAGAGAGAGAGAGGGTGTGTATATGTGTCGTGTGACTAAGTATGTTAATGTGTGTGTGTGTGTGTGTGTCTGAGTGATAGTGTGTGTGTGAGTGTGTGTGTCTGTATGAGTGTGTGTGTGTGTGTGTGTGTGAGAGAGAGAGAGAGAGAGAGAGTTTGTGTGTGTGTCTGTATGTGTGTGTGTGTGTGTGTGTGTGTGTGTGTGTGTGTGTGTGTGTGTGTGTGTGTGTGTGTGTGTGTGTGTGTGTGTGTGAGCGTGTGTAAGTGTTAGTCTGTATGAGAGGGTGTGTGTGAGAGAGTGAGTGTGTGTGTGTGTGTCGTGTGACTGTAAGTGTGAGTGTGTGTGTGTGTGTGTGTGTGTGTGAGAGAGAGAGAGAGAGAGAGTGTGTATATGTGTCGTGTGACTAAGTATGTTAATGTGTGTGTGTGTGTGTGTGTGTCTGAGTGATAGTGTGTGTGTGAGTGTGTGTGTCTGTATGAGTGTGTGTGTGTGTGTGTGTGTGTGAGATAGAGAGAGAGAGAGAGAGTGTGTGTGTGTGTGTGTGTGTGTTGTGTGACTGTAAGTGTGAGTGTGTGTGTGTGTGTGTGTGAGAGAGAGAGAGAGAGAGAGAGAGAGAGGGTGTGTAAGTGTGTGAATGTGTGAATATGTGTGTCTGTGTCTGAGTGAGAGTGTGTGTGTGACTGAGTGAGCATGTGTGTGTGTGTGTGCGTGTGTGTGTATGTGTGTGAGAGAGAGAGTGTATGTGAGAGTGTGTGTGTGTGTGTGTGTGTGTGAGAGAGAGAGAGAGAGTGTGAGTATGTGTGTATAAATGAGTGTGTCTGTGTGAGAGTGAGTGTGTGTCTGTGAGAGTTTGAGAGTG
>CM042253.1:7363095-7420595 GCA_023566225.1 Romanogobio albipinnatus | reverse complement strand
AAAATGTATTTTTGTCTCATGTGGATGAAAGACAACAACTCCCAGAATGCACTTGCTTCGCTGCCCTATGAGGCCACTCCCTACACCGCCCCCAACGCCATTTTGATCTTCATAATAATACAATAATTTCGTTCAGTTAGAGAATAGACACTACAATTTAAAACTGAACGTGTCTTTTCAATAAAGTGTGAGTGAGCTGAACAAAAGTCACAGGACAAACGCAACAGGAGTCAGATTTTTATTCAGCACGAGTCCAGTCTGGCACGTTTTCTGGTCGCATATGGAAAGCTAAACTTTCATAGGAATTCATTGAAAAGTTGAAACACTCACTTTGCTCTGCACCGCTCCGGTAATGAATGCCCGAGGCCGAGCGCATTTACATTCTGAGAGTGAGATCTTTCCCCTGTGTGCGGGTTGAAAACATGCGGAACAGCTCCCTCTACTGGCTGTAGTTTTTAGCCTCTGGACAAAAAAATCCTCAGATGACGCAAAATGATGATATTTGCGTCATCAGAGGATTTTTTCCAGAGATAAAATGCATAATTCTCTCGTCTCAGGGGGATATGAGGGGGGAAAGTACCATAATTCAAATATACTACAGGGTTTCTACTGATACAAAGCTTAATGCTAAATCACTGAAGTGACCTTTTAAACCCTCATCAGTTTGTAGTTCAGTGTCCTCTATTGTCTTAATACTATTGAGCAAGTAAGCTGTTACGTTTTCTCCTACTCCTGAGTTTTCAGTTTATATTTGTATTACCTTTTTTGTTTTTTGTTAATAAAACGGCTGGAATTATATCCATCTCCTTCCTTCATCATCACACCCTCTGACGTGACAGAAAACAGGACCTAGAGAAGATTGCAATATAAATATCCCAGCTGTTTGCCTCCTCCTCACATGGGCTGATCGTTCCCTCGAGGGCCACACCTCTGAATTTTTGGACATTGCACACCAGACCCATTAAGTAGAGAACACTCTGATCTCCTTTTTTTTGGGCTGGTCTCAATGATCACCACGAACACCTAGTTCTGTCAGCACCACTATCGTCAAAAATTATTGATTGACTATTAGCATACAGTTTGGATTGGCGGTATGGTTCTGTTCTGGGCAAGAACTCCCTGCGCATCCATGCAGCCTAGCATGGATAAGAGCAGCAATAACCCCCCTTAGGGTAAACAGAACAGAACCAACATAATGTATTGCAGATATCATTAATGTCGATATTAAATGTACAAAATAATTCAGGAATTTAGTCTGATTCAAGGGGAATCAGAATACCAAATCTTGACTGGACAAGAGGAGGAGCTGGGGATGGAGAAGGGTAAATGAGCTCTGGAGAACACGATAGCTGCTGATAGTACTGAAGGAGCTTATTTATGTATGCTGTGATAGATGTCTATACTCGAGGGAAGTTTATCGATTTCGTCGAGCTTATGGTCATGAGAAGTGGTTCCTCCTTCACTGTGGGTGAGGACTTTCCCAGCCATTTACACACCACAGACACTGGACTTGAGCCCATGCCCTCCTCAGACCCAGAACCTGAGCCAAAACCTGAGCCACGAACACAATGCCAGAGCCTACGCCTGCAGAGGACATACAAGCAGTGGATGGTCCCATCCCGGGTCTAAAGCTTGCAGTCAAGTTTGTCCAGAGCCTGAGCCAGAAGTGGAGTCTGACCTAGAGATGGAACCTACCATTGTGTCTGTCCTGGAGGGAGTACTTGTGAGTACTGGGGGCCTTCCTCTTCCGCTCGTCCTGGCCCGCATCCAAGAACCTTCGTCACCGCTGGTTCTGCCAGTCTCAAGTCTCCTTCTGCAGCTCTGGTCCCGCCCAGCCTCTCACTCCCTCCTCCTCCATCTTCGCTGGTCCCATTGAGCCCTCCTCCTCTTGCTCCGCCCGTTTCCCTGGCTCTGCCTCCAGGTTTTAGGGTCCCCAGCTCCATGTTGGTGTGATGATTCCACTGCCCCACCTCTGTCCTCCGAGACTCCAAGACTCCACCTAGGCCTGTCGACCCATTGGCTTCACCTTGGGTCTACACTCCCTGGGATCCCATGGTCCGTCATCCCTCAGGCTCAACCGTGCTGAATCACTGCTCTGCCTCTGCCACAGACTTCTGGGTCTCTGGCTGCACCTCTGCCCTCCACCCCTTTGGTTCCATCAGGCTCCTCCTTCCCCTTTGCTCCCACTGGCTCTGCCTCGGTCTGCTGAGCCCCTGGTTCCATCTCGGTCCCGTGAGCCTGCGGCTCGACTTCGACCCTCCAGAGCAGTGGTGTTGCCCTTGGTCTTCATCTCCTCCGCTTGGCCTGGGTCTCCACCTCTCAAGGCTCCATCTCAGGCGGTCATCCCCCTGGTTCAGCTTGGCCTCACCCTGGCGCCTCCCCTCGTCAGCTCCACTGTGGTCTCTTCCACTGCCAGCTCCTCCCTTGACATATTGGTATCAGCCCCATCACTTAGGTCGTTTTTGGCAACAGGAGGCACCTAGTGGGAGGGGGAGGTACTGTAACGGTTCTGTTTAGTTCTGCTCAAGTAAATGTATCTTTAAGAATGTTTAGATATTTGTGCTCGAAAACAAGACAAAAATAAGGAGTAAGAACTTTTTTTTTTTGCTGTGCTCGACATTATCACTATTACTGATGTGCTTTTATTGCAGGCGTCTGGTGATCAGGAGGCCGATCAGGATCAGGCCGAGGAAATGATGTATTCCTCAGGTGAACCTCTTATAGTATTTACCTCTCATCACTTGACTTCCAGTGATGTCAGCTGATCACTGTGATTGTGTGTGTATGTAGAGGAGGATGAGGAAGAAGTGCCCGAGGTGTCATCACGGCCCCAGAGACTGTCAGAGCTGAGCCTCAGAGAAAAGACACCACCCATCCCAGAGGGAAGCGCCTTCTTCATATTGAGCAACTCCAACCCGTATGTCACACACTTCTTTGCAAAAATGTTCCAGATCAGTTAAATTGCGAGGGCATCTCCTGTGCATGGCCCTCTTCAGATCTGAGCTCTGGATGGGCCATTCCGAAACATTCATCTTTCTTTGCTGAACCATTCTTTTGTTGATTTTAGATGTGTTTTGGATCATTGTCATGCTGAAAGGTGAAAGTTTTCGTCATTTCTCACTAGAAGCTACAGCAGACGTGAAAATGCAGAAAACAAATACAAAGAGAACCAGATTTTTAGCATGAAGTGCCTTTGTTATGATTGAAAACACTTT
Organism: Romanogobio albipinnatus; assembly: GCA_023566225.1. Lineage (NCBI taxonomy): Eukaryota > Metazoa > Chordata > Actinopteri > Cypriniformes > Gobionidae > Romanogobio > Romanogobio albipinnatus. The sequence goes on along the minus strand of CM042253.1, from coordinate 7,417,380 downwards.
CTTCAGTGGATACAATGTTTAGCAGAATGTTCACGCTGCTCTTTTACATACAATGAGCTAATTCTATTATTATTGAAGTATGGTTAAAGTGTGCTGCTGAATATACTGACAAGCATTTATGGCAAACCAAAATATACTCTAATGTCATTTCCTTTGAAGCTTGTATGTCATGTATTTAAATATATGTGTAACGATGAAGTTGCAATTAGCACATTCAAAGTTAACTACAGTTAAAATTATAATCAAATACTTTACATGTGCTTTAGTATGTTAGTAAACACATCAAAATAAGTGCACTTTAAAGCATGAAAGCATTTAAAGATTATTAAAACAATGATTTGAAATGAACCTTTTTACAAAGTGCACTTTTTAAAAGTGTGTTAAGAAACGGTCATGAAGGTGATCTCTAATTAAGTTCACTTAAAGGGATAGTTCACCCAAAAACAAAATTTTTATGTTATCTTACCCCCAGGTCATCCAAGATGTAGGTGTCTTTGTTTCTTCAGTAGAACACAAATGAAGATTTTTAACTCCAACCGTTGCAGTGTGATAGTCGTATAATGCATGTCAATGGGGATATTTTAGAGTATGAGAGCAATGAGAGTAAAAAAATACACAGACATACGAATCCATATTAAACCATGCGGCTCGTGGCGGCACATTGATGTCTTAAGACACGAAACGATCGGTTTCTGCGAGAAACCAAACAGTATTTATGTAATTTTTTTTACCTCTTATCAGACGAATGTCATCTAGTATTCCCAGCGCCATAACTTCCTGCGAATAAGGTCAAAATACTGGCGCGATCAAAGATATATAAACGTAGATGAGGAATCTATGTATATATCTATGATCGCGCCAGTATTTTGCATGTATTTTGACCTTATTCGCCGGAAGTGATGGCGCGGAGACGGCTGATGCAGAGCCATAGAAAAAAATGAAATATATTTTTAAATATTTACATTTACATTTATGCATTTGGCAGACGCTTTTATCCAAAGCGACTTACATTACATTCAAGGTACACATTTTACTTTTTTTTTTAAATTTTTTATGGATATTATGGATATTATAATATGGATATTTTTGGATATTTTATGGATAATATGGATAAATATGGATATTTTTCTTACAAAAACGCATCGATTCGCTTCAGAAGGCCTTTATTAACACCCCGGAGCCGCGTGGAGCACGTTATTTGACGGACAGATGCACTTTTTATGGACTTCAAAAACAGAGCAACTATTACTGCCATTATAATGCTTGGATTAGCCAGAACATTTATAATATAACTCAAATTTTATTCGTCTGAAAGAAGAATGTCATATACACCTCGGATGACTTGAGGGTGAGTAAATCATGGGCTAATTTTCATTTTTGGGTGAACTATCCCTTTAAGTGACATTTTATTTGATTAATATTACAAGTATAGTTTTTTTTATATACTTGAAATGTTTGAAGTACGCATATTCAATAATGCACACTTTTTCACAAGGCTGAGGATCAGACTGAAGTAATTTATTCTTGACTTCCGCCTGTTCAAATCTGGTGTGTTTATGATGCACGGGAGATTTTTCTTTGTATGCGTACAGTATAGTGCTGCGTACTTTACATCATCTTTAGAGACAGACAGCGTAACGTCTTTTGCATTGCCACATTCATTCTCACACACTGTCGTCCGTCTGACCTCTGTCTGTAACGCAGGATTCGTGTGGCGTGCCATCGGCTCATCAATCATCAGATCTTCACCAACCTCATCCTCATCTTCATCATGCTGAGCTCCGTCTCGCTGGCAGCCGAGGACCCCATCCGTAACTTCTCTGCCAGAAACATCGTAAGACAGACAAGAGAAACCCTAACACTATGTCATCTGTTCTTTTTAATAGGATGAAATACACAAATACGGGAATAATATGGACGTTTTTCTCTAATTACGCAGCATCAGTTAATGATGCACTTTGCAACTACATCAACTAACTCTCATTAGAATATTAGTAGACTGTTAGGTTAGGATTCGGGTTAGTAGAATAAGTTGACATGTAGTTGCAACGTGACTTATAGACAGTAGAATGTATGTTGAGGAGCAACAAAATAAAGAGTTAGCAGATATTAAGACTAATGCTAATACAGTCTACTAATACAAAGTTACTTATAGTCAGTAGAATGTTTAAGTGTTATTTTATATAAACCAGAATTCACAAAATACTTCAAATTATGCATATTAAAGGGGTCCTATTTTGCTTTTCCACTTTTTGAACTTGGTGTGAACTTTTTGAACTTGAAGTTGGTGTGTAATGTTGCTGTTTGAGCATAAAAAAAGATCTGCAAAGCTCAAAGTTCTCTCGAGAGGGAGATTACACTTTAGTATGGGGAACACATATTCACTATTAACTATGCATTTTGCCTCAATAAACTCCTAATTTACTGCTTATTAATAGTTAGTAAGGTAGTTGTTAAGTTTAGGATTAAGGGATGTAGAATAAGGTAATGCAGGTGAGCAACTGTTTGGATCATTCATGGAACTAATCAAAAACTAATCATTGTTCTACAGCTCAACACAGTTAGTCTTAAATGTGGTGTTCTTGATTTACTGCGAGTACCATGTTTTACCACGTCTAATATGGATCTAGCTCAGTGTGAACAAGTGTCTCATAGTAGCGCCGAGCAAACGCACAGAGTAGCATTATAACATAACTTTCAACACACTCAAATGTGTGTAATATGATAAAACAGCGCTGCGTTCCCCCTCATACGCATGAGCGCAAGAAGCGGAAGCGCTCGTCTGCGGCAGAATAAAAGGAGTCAAGACACGCCTTTGTTCTGAATAAGAGACCGCTAGCGGCAGAAAATACATATTGTGGCTTTAAATGGTGTATAACTTTGCATCTAAAATTGTAACCATCCTTAATATTTACATTTGAGTAGAGCTCACGGCTATGGTAAGGGGTGGGACATTTCCTGAACACGTGCTGCCAATCACAACACACTGGACCAGCTAACCAATCACAGCGTATTTCATATCTCAGAAGGAGGGGCTTCATCAAACCAGGAAATAGTCAGCAAGTCCGAGCCAGACTGGGGAGAGAGGAGCTGTAATACTGTAAAATATGTGAAAAATTATGTTTTTTTTTTAGCAATCAAGCATGAACGCATTTTCTAGTACACCCCGAAACAAAATCAAGACTTCGTAAAAAGGGCATAATAGGACCCCTTTAAGATCATTTCAATACATGACTTGTATTAAAGGTGCACTATGTAACATTTTTTCAGTAAAATATCCAAAAACTAGGCCAGTGTTATATATTTTGTTTAGTTGAGTACTTACAATATCCCAAATGTTTCCAACTATTTGTAAATCGTGAGGAATTGCTATTTTAACCAAGGAAGCGGGACGTGTGAGGGAGTTGCCTGTCAATGGCGTCATATCTGCGTTTCCAGTTTCCGGTTTTATTTTGCAGAAACGCTTTACTCTAGCCGCCGAGCGAACGCACAGAGTAACGTCATAACATAATTTTCATCACACTCAGATGATAAACAGAGCTGCATTACCTCATACTCATGACCGGAAAAGCGGAAATGGCGCCGGCGACTGTGGCATAATAAAAGTCCCGCTGCTCGCGAGGCGTGTGTTGCGTTCATCTTAATAACAATCGCTCCAGCGGCCTTGCTCAGCTCCACAACACTCGGTCCTGCTCTGCTTCATACTACAGTAACGTTAATAATCGCTGCCCTATCCCGATTCTTTTCCACCGGCTGTGTGCTCAAACTTGGCATCATCAAACTACACCTTTGTTTTGAATATGCGACCTCTAGCGGACAGAAAAGTTACATAGTGCACCTTTAACTATAATAATATTTGGCATATGCACATTGTAATGTCAGAAGAAGATGGGCTCTGGTTACTCTCAAGAATATTTTCCCTTCGGTACACTGTAAAAAAAAATCTCAGCTCAATATATTTTGTTTCTTTTTTTTGCATGGGCTTTTTTGAGTTTTACTTACTCCCAAAACTGTTTTATTTTGTCAATTCAAATATGTTGGAGAATTCAATTGGCTAAACAGTAAATTAAGTTTAGTTTACTTCAAAAAAACTTAATTTACAAAAAAAAAAAAAAAAACGTTGGTAACAATTACTTAAAGCCCTCATGCATTATAACGGTATTTATAACTTTTCATAAATCATTGTAACTAAAGTTAAAATGCATTATAATACAGGGAGTGCAGAATTATTAGGCAAATGAGTATTTTGACCACATCATCCTCGTTATGCATGTTGTCTTACTCCAAGCTGTATAGGCTGGAAAGCCTACTACCAATTAAGCATATTAGGTGATGTGCATCTCTGTAATGAGAAGGGGTGTGGTCTAATGACATCAACACCCTATATCAGGTGTGCATAATTATTAGGCATCTTCCTTTCCTTTGGCAAAATGGGTCAAAAGAAGGACTTGATAGGCTCAGAAAAGTCAAAAATAGTGAGATATATTGCAGAGGGATGCAGCAGTCTTAAAATAGCCAAGCTTCTGAAGCGTGATCATCGAACAATCGTTTCATTCAAAATAGTCAACAGGGTCGCAAGAAGCGTGTGGAAAAACCAAGGCGCACAATAACTGCCCGTGAACTGAGAAAAGTCAAGCGTGCAGCTGCCAAGATGCCACTTGCCACCAGTTTGGCCATATTTCAGAGCGGCAACATCACTGGAGTGCCCAAAAGCACAAGGTGTGCAATACTCAGAGACATGGCCAAGGAAAGAAAGGCAGAAAGTCGACCACCACTGAACAAGACACACAAGCTGAAACGTCAAGACTGGGCCAAGAAATATCTCAAGACTGATTTTTCTAAGGTTTTATGGACTGATGAAATGAGAGTGAGTCTTGATGGGCCAGATGGATGGGCCCGTGGCTGGATTGGTAAAGGGCAGAGAGCTCCAGTCCGACTCAGACGCCAGCAAGGTGGAGGTGGAGTACTGGTTTGGGCTGGTATCATCAAAGATGAGCTTGTGGGGCCTTTTCGGGTTGAGGATGGAGTCAAGCTCAACTCCCAGTCCTACTGCCAGTTTCTGGAAGACACCTTCTTCAAGCAGTGGTACAGGAAGAAGTCTGCATCCTTCAAGAAAAACATGATTTTCATGCAGGACAATGCTCCATCACACGCGTCCAAGTACTCCACAGCGTGGCTGGCAAGAAAGGGTATAAAAGAAGAAAATCTAATGATATGGCCTCCTTGTTCACCTGATCTGAACCCCATTGAGAACCTGTGGTCCATAATCAAATGTGCGATTTACAAGGAGGGAAAACAGTACACCTCTCTGAACAGTGTCTGGGAGGCTGTGGTTGCTGCTGCACGCAATGTTGATGGTGAACAGATCAAAACACTGACAGAATCCATGGATGGCAGGCTTTTGAGTGTCCTTGCAAAGAAAGGTGGCTATATTGGTCACTGATTTGTTTTTGTTTGGTTTTTGAATGTCAGAAATGTATATTTGTGAATGTTGAGATGTTATATTGGTTTCACTGGTAAAAATAAATAATTGAAATGGGTATAAATTTGTTTTTTGTTAAGTTGCCTAATAATTATGCACAGTAATAGTCACCTGCACACACAGATATCCCCCTAAAATAGCTAAAACTAAAAACCACTTCCAAAAATATTCAGCTTTGATATTAATGAGTTTTTTGTGTTCATTGACAACATGGTTGTTGTTGTTTAATTATTAATGTTGTAAAATTAATCCTCAAAAATACAACTTGCCTAATAATTCTGCACTCCCTGTATGCCCGCAGATTCAGATTTTCTTTCATTGACTTTCTAAAGGTGTGTTCAATGAATACATGCGTATTATAACTGGTTACAATTATTCATGATATCATACAATGCATTATAAGGTTCATTACAAAGCATAGCTACTGCATTAAAAATACTTTTATAATGCATTAAACGTAAGGGCTTTAAGTAAAGTACCCATACTTTTTTCTCTCAAATTTTTTCATTTGTCTGTTAACTTAAAGGCATTAATGGTTTGAAACTTCTGGACTGTAGAGGTGCTGTAGAAATCAAATAGACTTGAACTGACTCTATGCAAGTTCTTTATGTGTCATGTTGCTCTGTGCAGGTTCTTGGTTATTTTGACTATGCCTTCACCGCTATATTTGCAGTGGAGATCTTGTTGAAGGTAAAGACTCGTGTCTTATTTCCATTTGCACACTATACAACATGATTATAACCAGGGCTTGTCATTAACACCCACCAGTTGTGGGTGTATTTCAGCATGTAACACAGTCACTCCCACTAGCCACTTTAGTGTGTTGAATTTTATTGCAGTCTTCTCAAAAGGTATCTGTTATAATCAGGTTGCGGATTGTGATGTTACTAACAAATTTCGGGAGGAGCACGTTCAGATAATTAAACCTAATTAAACACATGTGGAGCACATCAAGCCAATCGATTTAATCAACGATAAGAGGTGTATATATACAGCATATTTACCTTCTTTCGTTGACCGTTTTTATTTTAGCATCCCTCCACCACCCCATCTCCTCACTTTGATTTTAATAAACTCTCATTAGACGTCAACACAATTCATAATAAAATACAGTCTAGTTCTAGACTATCTTTATCACGGGGGGGATACTCTGGGTTCGGGCCAAAATTCCGAGCCCGGAGCCCTCCCCCGGACAGCACGCCAAATACGCTTAATCTTTACTCTATTTAATTTGATGTAAGTGTGAACTCGTGAAATAACCAATCACACGCAATTCTGTTGAGTTTATTAATGTAGTGTCTAATAATCAGGGGTGTTCAGATTAGTCATCGCTGAAATGCTGGCTCCAACAAAGATCACAGCAGAACCATAGTGCATCTGATGTGACTGGCATAAAGGTTGGTCGTTCAGTATTCGCGAATTGGTCGTTCAGTATTCGCAGAGCCTCTAAAGTTACGTACGACATTGGTATACACGTTTCTAACTTCAATAGCATTCGAAGAGAATGACTTAGTCATAAACCCAACTGTAAATTGTTCATCTGGGTGTCAGGTATGATGCACACCATTTGATATTTAATCAAATAAAATGTCAAATCAGTGTGTACAGTGGTCATTTACATATAGACAACCACAAAATTGTGGCAAGTGAAAATGCTGAGTGGCTAGTAACTTTAGTAAACCACTAGCCACGGTGGCTAGTGAGCAAAATAGTTAATGTCAAGCCCTGATTATAACCCTCTTACCTATTCCAGTTTATACTGATTATGCTTCACTAGTTTAAATGTGTAAAATGAAATGTGTTATTGCTAGATGCTTGTTTAGGTCACTGGTCTTTATGTTCATCAGATGACTGCGTTCGGTGCGTTCCTTCATAAAGGAGCTTTCTGCAGAAATTACTTTAATCTGCTGGATCTGCTGGTGGTCGGCGTCTCTCTCGTTTCCTTCGGCATACAGTACGTACATGTCACGGTTATTTGATCCAGCATTATTGAAGTCAGTTACTGCACTCATGTGGCTCTGTGTGTTTTGTCTGCAGATCATCGGCCATTTCTGTGGTGAAGATCTTAAGGATTCTGCGTGTGCTTCGACCTCTGAGAGCCATCAACAGAGCCAAAGGACTCAAAGTCAGGCACTTCTATCTCTCTGTGACTCAAGCGTAATGTGAAGCTCAATAGATATAAAACAGTGTGTAGGGTTGCGCCATGTCTACACCAGATTTATATGATAGGTAGATATGTAAGCCATATCACCCTGTAGCCCAAGACTAGTTTCCCACTGAAGCTAAGCAGGGCTGAGCCTGGTCAGTTCCCGGATGGTAGACCTCCTGGGAAAACTAGGTTGCTGCTGGAAGAGGTGTTAGTGAGGCCAGCGGGGGGCGCTCACCCTGTGGTCTGTGTGGGTCCTAACACCCCAGTGTAGTGATGGGGACACTATACTGTAACAACCACCGTCCTTCGGATGAGACGTTAAACCGAGGTCGTGACTCTCTGTGGTCATTAAAAATCCCAGGATGTCCTTAGAAAAAAAAGGAGTAGGTGTGTAACCCCGGCATCCTGGCCAAATTTGCCTATTGGCCTCTGTCCATCATGGCCTCCTAATAATCCCCATATACCGATTGGCTTCATCAGCTGGTGTGTGGTGGGCGTTCTGGCGCAATATGGCTGCCGTCGCATCATCCAGGTTGATGCTGCACATTGGTGGTGGTTGAGGAGATTCCCCCCTTCTATATGTAAAGCACTTTGAGTACACAGAAAAGCGCTATATAAATGTAACAAATTATTATTATTATTAAGCCCAGTCCCTTTCCCAGCAGTGTTCTGATGATGGTTTATGAATAGTTTTTATGCAGAGTTGTGATCGTTTGTTTATTTTCCTGGCATGGTTAGTTTATCGTTTATAATTAGTTAACATATTTTTAAAGTGGCCTATCACAATTTGGATAGTAGAGAATGAGTCTGCAGTTTAGTTTATACATACTTTTTGTAATGAGGAGGAAGTGAGTTCAGAGATTTCCTGTATGTTTTTATAATACAATAAAATCAAAATATCAAGCAAAATGCAGTGTTGGGCAAAGATACTTTTAAAAGTAATGCATTACAATATTGCGTTACTCCGTAAAAAAGTAAATAATTCCGTTACTTAGTTACTTTTTATGTAAAGTAATGTTACGTTACTTTTTGTTTGACTTTGTCTCATCTGGGCTGGACTTTTTTTTGTTTTTTAATTTAAAAAAAAGGGGGGATGGGGTTCTAATTTGGCTAATGCTTTTACACCAAAAGTGAAAGGAATAAGACATTCATTAAAACTAAAAAAATAAAACAAATGTGAACACTGGCAAAATGTAATGAAAAATAAGATTAATACTCATAATTCCTTACAATTTTAATGGTAAAATGCACAAATAAACAAAACATAACTCTCTCTCTCTCTCTCTCTCTCTCTCTCTCTCTCTCTCTCTCTCTCTCTCTCTCTCTCTCTCTCTCTCTCTCTCTCCCCCTGTCTGCGGATGTAGCATGTGGTTCAGTGTGTGTTTGTGGCCATCAGGACGATTGGGAACATCATGATCGTCACCACACTTCTTCAGTTCATGTTCGCCTGCATCGGTGTGCAATTGTTCAAGGTGCCCCAGCAAATACATGAGAGCTAAAGATTTCATATTTTGCATATTTTCTGCATTACGTGATTAAAATGTTTGACCTCAGGGGAAGTTCTACCGCTGTAGTGATGATGCAAAGTCAAGTCCAGTGGAATGCAAGTGAGTGAATTAAGTGTCTTACTGTGAATGCACTTTGTGTGTGTGTGTGTGTGTGTGTGTGTGTGTGTGTGTGTGTGTGTGTGTGTGTGTGTGTGTGTGTGTGTGTGTGTGTGTGTGTGTGTGTGTGTGTGTGTGTGTGTGTGTGTGTGTGTGTGTGTGTGTGTGTGTGTGTGTGTGTGTGTGTAAATCAGATTCACCATATTTTTGTCTTTCCAGGGGGACGTATATCGTGTACAGTATTGGTGAGACGGCACTGCCGCAAATGCGTGAGAGGATCTGGTACAACAGTGACTTTAACTTTGATAATGTGCTGATGGCTATGATGGCCCTCTTCACCGTCTCAACGTTTGAAGGCTGGCCAGCGTAAGACCAACACACACACACACACACACACTTACACTCACTCACACACGTTCACTCACTCACTCACTCACTCACTCACTCACTCACTCACTCACTCACTCACTCACTCACTCACTCACTCACTCACTCACACACACACACACACACGCACACTCACACACACACACACAGACATACACTCACACACACACACACACACACACACACATATATGCTGATGTGTTCATTCTCAAATAAACGCTTTCAGTGATTAATTTTAAGGACTTTTAGGCTGTTTTGATGACAGTCTGGGTTCTGAAGCAAAACCAGTTGAGAAGCACTGGAATAAACTACAGTGTGTGATGCCAAAACATGCCAGTAACAACATGCATTGAGACTATTCTGTCTCCTGCAGGCTGCTGTACAAGGCCATCGACTCAAGCAAGGAAAACATTGGTCCCATTTACAACTACCGCGTGGAGATCTCCATCTTCTTCATCATCTACATCATCATCATCGCCTTCTTCATGATGAACATTTTTGTAGGTTTTGTCATCGTCACGTTTCAGGAGCAGGGCGAGAAAGAATACAAGAACTGCGAGCTGGACAAGAACCAGGTCTGAAAGTCCACACAGACACTAATGTGATCCAGTGTTAGGGTTGCCAAGTCAGTGTGTTCCCTCAGAATTGGGCTACTTTTAATCTGATGTGGCGGGTTGATAAAAGGATTATTTGACTGAAATGCTTGTATTGAGAGATTTTACCCATTTTACGTTCTAACAATGATACAACTGTGCTAGATACACTATATTGCCAAAAGTATTGCAGCAGTCCTACCTCCGTTTGTTGACAGTTATCAGCAACCCTTCCACCACCCCTTCGCCACACCTTTTAACTCTAAAACCACTTACATATACGGGGGTACTTCGTTTTTAGCTCGGATTTAGGTTCGGGCCTAAATCCGAGTTCGAAGCCCTCCCCCCGGACAGCACGCCAAATACGCATTGAATTACTCTCTATAAATTATATGTAAGTGCGGACTTGTGAAATACTATGTGATTTTCGATATTTGGGATAGGGTTGTTGGGCTAGTTTTGATCGGCCATTGGGCTAGTTTTGTCACGCAGACTTGGCAACCCTCTTCAGTGTGGATATGAATGAAAGATGAGGCTGTGAGTCTGATTGTGTGTGTGTCTTGACAGCGCCAGTGTGTGGAGTACGCTCTAAAAGCCCGTCCGCTGAGGAGATACATCCCGAAAAACCCCTACCAGTATAAGTTCTGGTATGTGGTGAACTCCACCGGCTTTGAGTACGTCATGTTTGTGCTCATCGTCCTCAACACGCTGTGTCTGGCCGTTCAGGTGAGAGAAACATCAGCACTGAGACACAAACCCATTCAGAGAATATGGAACAGATGTCATCATTTTTCAATACTTGGGTTACTTTTTCAACTCTTCTATTAAACCTTTAACAAAATCACAGTGAACATTTAAATCTGTGTTCTGATCCAGAGAGATCCGTTGTCATGTATATATATGAAACAGCTTCACAAACAGGATCAGTATTTCTGTCTTACAATCATTCAGATTATCACAGAAGTACTGGATAAAAGTTTATAGTTCAGATATAAACACTGATGTCTACAGTGGAGATCAAAATAGAGTGAATCACCTTTAGAAAGTAACGACGCTTCAAATCAAGATCAGTGTATCAGTTACACAGTTACACCAGTAGGTGGAGACAAATTTGTCATTTGTCATATTTGTCATTGAATCATTTATTTAAGAGATTTGTTCAAAAACGCTGATTCATCCAGTAATGAAACAAGTGGAGTCTTTATGCGTGTCATTGAATCATTCATTCAAGAGAATGCTGTGGCAAAGTCACACAAGTTTTTTGTTGCACATCGAGGGATAGTCATAGTATATTTATATCACAAATTCGGAATTCACAAAGGAATGGAATGATTGTATCACCACTTGATCGAAGCATGGACTCCACCAGACCCCTGAAGGTGTGCTGTGGTATCTGGCACCAAGATGTTTGTAGCAGATCCTTTAAGTCCTGTAAGTTGTGAGGTGGGACTTTCATGGATCGGACTTGTTTGTTCAGCACATCCCGCAGATGCTCGATTGGATTGAGATCTGGGGAATTTGGAGGCCAAGTCAACACCTCAAACTCGTTGTGCTCCTCAAACCATTCCTGAACCATTTTTGCTTTGTGGCAGGCGCATTATCTGCTGAAAGAGCCACAGCCACCAGGGAATACCGTTTCCATGAAAGGGTGTACATGGTCTGCAACAATGCTTAGGTAGGTGGTACGTGTCAAAGTAGCATCCACATGGATAGCAGGACCCAAGGTTTCCCAGCAGAACATTGCCCAAAGCATCACACTGCCTCTGCCGGCTTGCCTTCTTCCCATAGTGCACCCTGGGGCCATGTGTTCCCCAGGTAAGCAACACACACGCACCCGGCCATCCACGTGATGTAAAAGAAAATGTAATTCATCAGACCAGGCCACCTTCTTCCATTGCTCCGTGGTCCAGTTCTGATGCTCACGTGCCCACTGTTGATGCTTTCGTCAGTGGACAGGGGTCAGCATGGGCACCCTGACTGGTTTGTGGCTATGCCGCCCCATACGAAACAAACTGTGATGCACTGTGTATTCTGACACCTTTCTATCAGAACCAGCATTAACTTCTTGAGCAATTTGAGCTACAGTAGCTCGTCAGTTTGATCGGACCACACGGGCCAGCCTTCGCTCCCCACGTGCATCAATGATCCTTGTCCGCCCATGACCCTGTCGCCGGTTCACCACTGTTCCTTCCTTGGAGCACTTTTGATTACTGACCTCTGCAGACCGGGAACACCCCACAAGAGCTGCAGTTTTGGAGATGCTCTGACCCACTCGTCTAGTTGTCAAACTCGCTCAAGTCCTTGTGCTTGCCCATTTTTCCTGCTTCTAACACATCAACTTTGAGGACAAAATGTTCACTTGCTGCCTAATATATCCCACCCACTAACAGGTGCCGTGATGAAGAGATAATCAGTGTTATTCACTTCACCTGTCTGTGGTTATAATGTTATGCCTGATCGGTGTATATTGTCTGTTTTGAATTCTGGCTCAGTTTTAAGGCTTGCACTGTAATCCGCATACAATTATGTTCATTCTGAATTTTCTATGTATTATATACACAGCATCACGGCCAGTCGCGTCTCTTCAATTATGCGATGGACGTTTTGAACATGGTGTTCACGGGGGTCTTCGCAGTTGAAATGATTCTCAAGCTGGTTGCCTTCAAACCGAAGGTACGTCTTTCTGTAGTCTGACTGTAAAGCAGAGCGCTTGTGCCCCTGTCCCGTGATGTTTAACCCTTCTGCTCTCCTGTCCTCCCCGCTGGTGTCTGTCTGATTAGGGTTATTGTGTGGATCCATGGAATGGGTTTGATGCACTGGTGGTGATTGGCAGCATAGTAGACATCATTCTGAGTCAGGTAGACGCCCGTCTTTCCTCTCGCCTGTCTGACCCTCACTCTCAGTTCCTCACCTCTGCTAGTTGGCGTTTGTGAATGTTTAGTTGGTCACTCGTCCTTCAGTGTGCTGTGTTTAGAGAACACGCTTTAAACAGAATTTAAGACATAGCTAAATAATAATGAAATATGCCAGATCAGAAGTAATTGAATGTTATTATGCAGATAATATTTGTGCTCACTAATAAATAACACGGGTATCTCACGATACCTGTCAATAACATGTCATATTTGTCCCCAAAATCATCCTATCAATGATAGGATCCTGTTATAGGAGCTTTAGGATTATTTTGCATTGTGGCATTATTTTCATGACAATTTAACCCCCAAAATTCTCAATATTGTAATGTAGAAAAATGTATTTGCTAGAAAAATACCAGTTGTTAAAATGATATCAAACATATTCTATTTTCATGTACGTTGTTTACAGTATTTATAGTAAACACAGTATTTAAAGTATTTATACAGTATTTACAGTATTTTTGACATGTGTTTGCATCCTCCTGGTTCCATCTGCAAAATCCCACTACCAGTGAATTTATGCAAATGATTTATGTATCACATAAATAGCTCCTTTTACTATTTGAGTTTTTGCTTTGTGACGAGATTTAAAATGATTTATTCTGGTAATGGCTTATAATAGAAGCCATTATGAATCATTGTCAATAAAATCATGTACGCAAAGTTTAGTTTACAGCTTTTGATCATAACATTTGCAATGCACAAAGTGTGTCCATGAATGCGATAATTTACAAATGAATGGCTTTATTATTGATTATTTATTATTGATTCTGCTCATGCTTCATAAATGTCCAAAAAGTGAAACATCTGTACACATTACAGTATGTCATGCAGATGTCACAATGCAAAAGGTTTTCATCTTCTTAATGCAAAGAATAGTTTTCTTTTGATTTTTTTTTTATTATGTGACATGAACATGTTATGAAAATCAAATAAACTGTTATTAATAAATACCCAAAAATGCCTAGCTGATGTTGTTGTTGTAGGATGTGTCTCAATCCGCTCCCTAGTTTCAGTACACTGGTTAGGGAGTCTCTGAAAATCTCACAATGAATGCAAACATTGGGTTCTCAATATAGTCATGTACAGGAAATGTCATCGTCTTCATAGAAATTAATGTGTGAATAAACGAAACATGACCATCAGTGTCCCAATGTTGAATGGCTCAAATCCACTAGCAAGGGACTTAAATTAGTGTTCACTATACTCTGATTGCCATTATGAGGATGTAGGGAGTGGAATGAGACACAGGAACAGTGTTTTGCTCTTTCTGTGTGCGGCTGCAGCATCATAACTGTGATTTTTCTTCTGTCTTTTTCTTCCCTCTTTCTGTTCCTTTGTCAATCCATCTCTTTTCCTCTCCCATCTCTCTGTTTCGCTGGGTGTCCGCAGCACTATTTTGCCGATGCATGGAATACGTTTGATGCCTTAATTGTTGTTGGTAGCATCGTTGACATTGCGATCACAGAGATCAATGTAAGTAAACACGTGATCCAGGCCCAGCACTGTGTTCTCTCGTCTCTGTCTGTTTCTGTTCAGGTGTTTTCCCATCTTACTACTGATATAAGGATCTAGTCACATTATTTGATCTGTTTAGTGTTCAAAAGATGTTTATATTGGCTGTACCAGACATGTCAACTCATTTTTTTGTATACTGTAACTTAACAAAATGTTATTTGGATAAATTAGTTAAAGTAATGGAAAAAAACATGTGTTGCCATGATTTATTGATATATAATTATCCTATAATTTTTTACAGTGTTTTTATGTGTTTAATTTGTAAGTTTTTCCACTGAGGGCAGAATGAGTTCAAAAGGAAACACAAATACAAAGTTCTGTCATGAAACTCTAGATGGCACAGGCTGACAGGTCCTTAACTCAATCTGCCTCCAATCACACCCAATCACATCATTCTCATAGGGCACAGCTGATTGGTTCCTGCTGTATCAGTAGCCAATGAACTCGCTGCTCAACCTTCAAATACTTGGTTAGCATTTGCTGTAGCAGTTGCAGCATGCTTTCAGAAACCCTCCACCTTTCCCAGCTCCACCTCTATAGATCTGCTACGGGTAATTCATGAATGTTATACTGTACAACAGCAGTATGTATTAGCAGTAGCAAGTGCTGTACTTGCTTTACAGCAGCAGCAACAATAACAGCAGCAGCAGCAGCAGCAACAACATTGTCATATCCATAACCTTGCCACACACTCCGAGAGTTGTCATGACAGAACTGTACTTCATCATGAGAAAGCTCATTAATTCAGGCATGAGTTTGCTGTGGTACCTATTTGAATTTGACAGCAGCAGAAGCGAATACAGCAGCAGCAACAATAACAGCAGCAGAAGCAATAACGGCAGCAGAAACAATAAAAGCATCAGAAGCAATAATAGCAGCAACAATAACAGCAGCAGAAGCAATAACAGCAGCAGCAACAATAATAACTGCAGCAGAAGCAATAACAGCAGCAGCAGCAACAGCAACAATAACAGCAGCAGCAGCAAAGCAATAACAGCAGCAACAACAACAATAGCAGCAGCAGCAACAATAACAGCAGCAGCAACAATAACAGCAGCAGCAGCAACAATAACAGAAGCAGCAGCAACAACAATAACAGCAGCAGCAATGACAGCAGCAGCAGCAGCATCAATAACAGCAGCAGCATCAATAACAGCAGCAGCAACAATAACAGCAGCAGCATCAATAACAGCAGCAGCATCAATAACAGCAGCAGCAACAATAACAGCAGCAGCATCAATAACAGCAGCAGTAGCAGCATCAATAACAGCAGCAGCATCAATAACAATAACAGCAGCAACAGCAACAATAACAGCAGCAGCATCAATAACAGCAGCAGCAGCAACAATAACAGCAGCAGCATCAATAACAGCAGCAGCATCAACAATAACAGCAGCAGCATCAATAACAGCAGCAGCATCAATAACAGCAGCAGCAGCAGCAACAATAACAGCAGCAGCATCAATAACAGCAGCAGCATCAATAACAGCAGCAGCAACAATAACAGCAGCAGCATCAATAACAGCACTAGTATCAACAATAACAGCAGCAGCATCAATAACAGCAGCAGTAGCAGCATCAATAACAGCAGCAACATCAACAACAATAACAGCAGCAGCAGCATCAATAACAGCAGCAGCATCAATAACAATAACAGCAGCAGCATCAATAACAGCAGCAGCATCAATAACAATAATAGCAGGAACATCAATAACAGCAGCAGCAGCAGCAATAACAGCAGCAGCAGCATCAATAACAGCAGCAGCATCAATAACAACAGCATCAATAACAAGAACAGCAGCAGCATCAATAACAGCAGCAACAATAACAGCAGCAGCATCAATAACAGCAGCAGCATCAATAACAGCAGCAGCATCAACAATAACAGCAGCAGCAGCAATAACAGCAGCAGCATCAATAACAGCAGCAGCAATAACAGCAGCAGCATCAACAATAACAGCAGCAGCAGCAGCAATAACAGCAGCAGCATCAATAACAGCAGCAGCATCAATAACAGCAGCAGCAGCAGCAATAACAGCAGCAGCATCAATAACAGCAGCAGCAGCATCAACAATAACAGCAGCAGCATCAATAGCAGCAGCAGCAGCATCAACAATAACAGCAGCAGCATTAATAACAGCAGCAACAGCAACAATAACAGCAGCAGCATCAATAACAGCAGCAGCATCAACAATAACAGCAGCAGCATCAACAATAACAGCAGCAGCATCAATAACAGCAGCAGCAATAACAGCAGCAGCAGCAGCAATAACAGCAGCAGCATCAATAACAGCAGCAGCATCAATAACAGCAGCAGCAGCAGCAATAACAGCAGCAGCATCAATAACAGCAGCAGCAGCAATAACAGCAGCAGCAGCAATAGCAGCAGCAGCAATAACAGCAGCAGCAGCAATAACAGCAGCAGCATCAATAACAGCAGCAGCATCAATAACAGCAGCAGCAGCAATAACAGCAGCAGCAGCAATAACAGCAGCAGCAGCAATAACAGCAGCAGCATCAATAACAGCAGCAGCATCAACAATAACAGCAGCAGCATCAATAACAGCAGCAGCATCAACAATAACAGCAGCAGCATCAATAACAGCAGCAGCATCAATAACAGCAGCAGCATCAACAATAACAGCAGCAGCATCAATAACAGCAGCAGCAGCAGCATTAACAGCAGCAGCATCAATAACAGCAGCAGCATCAACAATAACAGCAGCAGCATCAATAACAGCAGCAGCATCAATAACAGCAGCAACAGCAACAATAACAGCAGCAGCATCAATAACAGCAGCAGCATCAACAATAACAGCGGCAGCATCAATAACAGCAGCAGCAGCATTAACAGCAGCAGCATCAATAACAGCAGCAGCAGAAGCAGGAATAACAGCAGCATCATCAATAACAGCAGCATCAGCAATAACAGCAGCAGCAGCAATAACAGCAGCAGCATCAATAACAGCAGCAGCATCAATAACAGCAGCAGCAGCAATAACAGCAGCAGCATCAATAACAGCAGCATCAACAATAACAGCAGCAGCAGCAATAACAGCAGCAGCAATAACAGCAGCAGCAACAATAACAGCAGCAGCAGCAATAACAGAAGCAGCAGCAATAACAGCAGCAGCATCAACAATAACAGCAGCAGCATCAATAACAGCAGCAGCATCAATAACAGCAGCAGCAGCAGCAGCAATAACAGCAGCAGCAGCAATAACAGCAGCAGCATCAATAACAGCAGCAGCAATAACAGCAGCAGCAGCAATAACAGCAGCAGCATCAATAACAGCAGCATCAATAACAGCAGCAGTAGCAGCAATAACAGCAGCAGCATCAATAACAGCAGCAGCATCAATAACAGCAGCAGCAATAACAGCAGCAGCAATAATAGCAGCAGCAGCAATAACAGCAGCAGCATCAATAACAGCAGCAGCAATAACAGCAGCAGCAGCAATAACAGCAGCAGCATCAATAACAGCAGCAGCAGCAGCAATAACAGCAGCAGCAATAACAGCAGCAGCAGCAGCAATAACAGCAGCAGCATCAATAACAGCAGCAGCATCAATAACAGCAGCAGCAACAATAACAGCAGCAGCATCAACAATAACAGCAGCAGCATCAATAACAGCAGCAGCATCAATAACAGCAGCAGCATCAATAACAGCAGCAGCAACAATAACAGCAGCATCAATAACAGCAGCAGCAGCAGCAGCAATAACAGCAGCAGCATCAATAACAGCAGCAGCAGCATCAATAGCAGCAGCATCAATAACAGCAGCAGCATCAATAACAACAGCAGCATCAACAACAACAGCAGCAGCAGCATCAATAACAGCAGCAGCAATAACAGCAGCAGCAATAACAGCAGCAGCAGCAGCATCAATAACAGCAGCAGCATCAATAACAGCAGCAGCATCAATAACAGCAGCAGCATCAACAATAACAGCAGCAGCAGCAATAACAGCAGCAGCAGCAGCAATAACAGCAGCAGCATCAATAACAGCAGCAGCAGCAATAACAGCAGCAGCAACAATAACAGCAGCAGCAGCAATAACAGCAGCAGCAGCAGCAATAACAGCAGCAGCATCAATAACAGCAGCAGCATCAATAACAGCAGCAGCAGCAATAACAGCAGCAGCAGCAACAACAGCAGCAGCAGCAATAACAGCAGCAGCAGCAATAACAGCAGCAGCAACAATAACAGCAGCAGCAGCAATAACAGCAGCAGCAGCAGCAATAACAGCAGCAGCATCAATAACAGCAGCAGCATCAATAACAGCAGCAGCAGCAATAACAGCAGCAGCAGCATCAATAACAGCAGCAGCAGCAATAACAGCAGCAGCATCAATAACAGCAGCAGCAGCAGCAGCAATAACAGCAGCAGCAGCAATGACAGCAGCAGCAATAACAGCAGCAGCAGCAATAACAGCAGCAGCAGCAACAACAGTAGTGTAGCAGATCTGTTCCGCCAAGACCAAACATATCAACATTGTCATATCCATAACCTTGCCACACACTCCGAGAGTTGTCATGACAGAACTGTACTTCATCATGAGAAAGCTCATTAATTCAGGCATGAGTTTGCTGTGGTACCTATTTGAATTTGAGATTTAATACGAGCCCTTTGATTTGTTGAAGCACACAGGAGCTGCAGTATAGTCAGGGGTAAGATGCCCTGTGTGTTGTCTTGACAAGAAGATCTTTGTCATGTGTATGGGGCCTTGAAGCGTTTGCTGTTTGAGAATGCAAAGCCTGCAGTGCATGAACAAACTCTGCATGAAACTCACCAGTGAATGACGCAGAACACTCAAAGTCACAGTCCTGTTCACACTCAATCCACACACTGTGTGATGTGTGACAGACAGTAAAGTGGAAGCACTTTATGACTCATTAACATGAGGTGTTTTTCTCAGAACACGGAGGACAGCGCAAGGATCTCCATCACGTTCTTCCGTCTGTTTCGTGTCATGCGCTTGGTGAAGTTGTTGAGCAGAGGAGAGGGCATTCGCACGCTCTTGTGGACCTTCATCAAGTCATTTCAGGTACACTGCACTGCAAAACATGATTTTGTCTTGTTTTCCAGTACAAATATCTAAACATCCTTAATGGTGTAGTGCGTTAATTTTAGCAGCATCTAGTCGTGACACTGTAAGGGGACCCGCAATGTATGTAGATAGTAATGGCTCATTCTAAGGTAATAAAAACATAACGGCGCACAGACAGTGCACTATTTAGGGGATATGGAGTGATTCAGACAGTGCACTATTTAGGGGATATGGAGTGATTCAGACAGTGCACTATTTAGGGGATTGGGAGTGATTCAGACAGTGCACTATTTAGGGGATATGGAGTGATTCAGACAGTGCACTATTTAGGGGATATGGAGTGATTCAGACAGTGCACTATTTAGGGGATAGAGAACGATCAAACAGTGCACTGTATAGGGGATATGGAACGATAAAAATTTACCTTATATAGGAAATAGGGAATGATCAAACAGTGCACTATATAGGGGATAGTGAGTGATCAGACAGTGCACTATATAGGGGATAGCGAGTGACCAGACAGTGCACTATATAGGGGATAGGGAACGATCAAACAGTGCACTATTTAGGGGATAGG
This sequence comes from Romanogobio albipinnatus, assembly GCA_023566225.1. Taxonomy (NCBI): domain Eukaryota; kingdom Metazoa; phylum Chordata; class Actinopteri; order Cypriniformes; family Gobionidae; genus Romanogobio; species Romanogobio albipinnatus. Next base: position 7,397,104 of record CM042253.1, on the reverse strand, counting down.
GAACGATCAAACAGTGCACTATATAGGGGAAAGGGAACGAACAGACAGTGCAATATATAGCAGATAGGGAACGATCAGACAGTCACTATATAGGGGATAGGGAACGATCAGACAATGCACTATATATGGCATAGGGAGTGATTCAGACAGTGCACTATTTAGGGGATAGAGAACGATCAGACAGTGCACTATACAGGGAGTGCAGAATTATTAGGCAAGTTGTATTTTTGAGGATTAATTTTACAACATTAATAATTAAACAACAACCATGTTCTCAATGAACACAAAAAACTCATTAATATCAAAGCTGAATATTTTTGGAAGTGGTTTTTAGTTTTAGCTATTTTAGGGGGATATCTGTGTGTGCAGGTGACTATTACTGTGCATAATTATTAGGCAACTTAACAAAAAACAAATTTATACCCATTTCAATTATTTATTTTTACCAGTGAAACCAATATAACATCTCAACATTCACAAATATACATTTCTGACATTCAAAAACCAAACAAAAACAAATCAGTGACCAATATAGCCACCTTTCTTTGCAAGGACACTCAAAAGCCTGCCATCCATGGATTCTGTCAGTGTTTTGATCTGTTCACCATCAACATTGCGTGCAGCAGCAACCACAGCCTCCCAGACACTGTTCAGAGAGGTGTACTGTTTGCCCTCCTTGTAAATCGCACATTTGATGATGGGCCACAGGTTCTCAATGGGGTTCAGATCAGGTGAACAAGGAGGCCATATCATTAGATTTTCTTCTTTTATACCCTTTCTTGCCAGCCACGCTGTGGAGTACTTGGACGCGTGTGATGGAGCATTGTCCTGCATGAAAATCATGTTTTTCTTGAAGGATGCAGACTTCTTCCTGTACCACTGCTTGAAGAAGGTGTCTTCCAGAAACTGGCAGTAGGACTGGGAGTTAAGCTTGACTCCATCCTCAACCCGAAAAGGCCCCACAAGCTCATCTTTGATGATACCAGCCCAAACCAGTACTCCACCTCCACCTTGCTGGCGTCTGAGTCGGACTGGAGCTCTCTGCCCTTTACCAATCCAGCCACGGGCCCATCCATCTGGCCCATCAAGACTCACTCTCATTTCATCAGTCCATAAAACCTTAGAAAAATCAGTCTTGAGATATTTCTTGGCCCAGTCTTGACGTTTCAGCTTGTGTGTCTTGTTCAGTGGTGGTCGACTTTCTGCCTTTCTTACCTTGGCCATGTCTCTGAGTATTGCACACCTTGTGCTTTTGGGCACTCCAGTGATGTTGCAGCTCTGAAATATGGCCAAACTGGTGGCAAGTGGCATCTTGGCAGCTGCACGCTTGACTTTTCTCAGTTCACGGGCAGTTATTTTGCGCCTTGGTTTTTCCACACGCTTCTTGCGACCCTGTTAACTATTTTGAATGAAACGCTTGATTGTTCGATGATCACGCTTCAGAAGCTTGGCTATTTTAAGACTGCTGCATCCCTCTGCAATATATCTCACTATTTTTGACTTTTCTGAGCCTGTCAAGTCCTTCTTTTGACCCATTTTGCCAAAGGAAAGGAAGTTGCCTAATAATTATGCACACCTGATATAGGGTGTTGATGTCATTAGACCACACCCCTTCTCATTACAGAGATGCACATCACCTAATATGCTTAATTGGTAGTAGGCTTTCCAGCCTATACAGCTTGGAGTAAGACAACATGCATAACGAGGATGATGTGGTCAAAATACTCATTTGCCTAATAATTCTGCACTCCCTGTATAGGGGTTAGGGAAAGATCAGACAATGCACTATATAGGGGATAGGGAACGATCAGACAGTGCACTATATAGGGGATAGGGAGTGATCAGAAAGTGCACTATATAGGGGATAGGGAATGATCAGACAGTGCACTATATAGGGCATAGGGAGTGATTCAGACAGTGCACAATTTAGGGGATAGGGAACGATCAAACAGTGCACTATATAGGGGATAGGGAACGATCAGACAGTGCACTATATAGGGAATAGGGAGTGATCTGACAATGCATGCACTATATAGGGGATAGGGAATGATCAGACAATGCACTATATATGGCATAGGGAGTGATTCAGACAGTACACTATTTAGGGGATAGGGAACGATCAAACAGTGCACTATATAGAGGATAGGGAACAATCAGACAATGCTCTATATAGGGGATAGGGAACAATCAGACAGTGCACTATATAGGGGATAGGGAACAATCAGACAGTGCACTATATAGGGGATAGGGAACAATCAGACAGTGCACTATATAGGGGATAGGGAACGATCAGACAGTGCACTATATAGGGGATAGGGAACGATCAGACAGTGCACTATATAGGGGATAGGGAACGATCAGACAGTGCTCTATATAGGGGATAGGGAACGATCAGACAGTGCACCGTCATGAAGACAGACTGATGTAATTTCCTCTCTGTGTCTCTCAGGCTCTTCCGTACGTGGCTCTGCTCATTGCCATGCTGTTCTTCATCTATGCTGTCATTGGGATGCAGGTAAATCATCTGCTGGTGTGATGCAGTCACACTCTTGTGAATTATGATGATGTGATGGTTTTACTCTTTTAGGTGTTTGGGAAGGTCGCTATGGTGGATGGAACCAGCATTAATCGTAACAATAATTTCCAGACCTTTCCACAAGCTGTGCTCCTGCTGTTCAGGTGTGTTCATGGGAATATTGTGTGATTTAGTGAGTCTTACTGGCATGACAAATTATGTTCACTCTCATTATCAAAGCAGTGGAAAATAAGTCAAATAGTAGGACTTTAACTAGTAAAAAATGTGATCAATAAGGATAAACATTTATCAGAATGGGATAGTTCACCCAAAAATGAATATTTTGTCATCATTTACTCAGCCTCATGTCATTCCAAACCTGTATGAGTTTCTCTGTTCTGTTGAACACATGGTATGTTGAAGAATGTTGGTAACCAGACAGTTGACGGCACCGATTTTCTTCATAGTAGGAGTAAAAAACGATGGAAGTCAATGGCTACCGTCAACTGTCTGGTCTGGAATGAATTTGCCATTAATTGTAGTAATTCACATTGTGTAAGTACAGGACAGTCTGTCATTGTGTTTTCTCTGGCCATATGTCAGATGTGCGACAGGTGAGGCGTGGCAGCAGATCATGTTGGCGTGTCTTCCTGGCAAACAGTGCGACTCCGAGTCCGACTATAACCCTGGAGAGGAGAAAACCTGCGGCAGCTCCTTCGCCATCCTCTACTTCATCAGCTTCTACATGCTCTGTGCTTTTCTGGTACTGCAAAATGTGTTTAGTATTTTGTCAGTACTTCAGAAAATGTCATAATTACTATTTTAAAAGAGGACCTGTGATGCTTTTTCCCATCTGTCTTTAGTGTGTAGAGTTCTTCTCTACATCAGTGTCAGTGTTTCTGAACTCCATTGTAGTCTTGAGTTTCTTCCGGGAACCAACACGTCACAATAATCCTCATTAAAATAATTTATACGCAGATAAAGGGGCGGGGCCTGGTTGAGTCAGTTAGTAGTGTGTTGAAACTGGCGGTTATTGTAAGGGGTGGGGAATTCCCAAACACCAATAACAACACACTGCTCCAGCCGACCAATCAGAGCACCTTGTGCTTCAGAAGGAGGGGCTTCATAGAGACAGGAACTAAACAGAGCGTTACTGACAGACTGGGAAGAGAGCAGCCGCAACAATGGAGAATATGAGGAAATGATCAACATTCAAGCAGGAAAACCTGCTCTAGCAGAGCACAAACACAACATCAAGGCATAATAGGTCCTCTTTAAACATATTCTGATTCTAATAACCATGTGTTGTTATTCTCCTTTTCTTCTTTAATATCTCTGAACTGTTTTCCTACTCTCTAATATTTTTTTTATTTTCACATATCACAAATGATTTTTCTCAGTTTTATTACTGTTCCCCCCTCCCCCAGATCATTAATTTGTTTGTCGCTGTCATCATGGACAACTTTGACTACCTGACACGTGATTGGTCGATTCTTGGACCGCATCATTTAGATGAATTCAAGAGGATCTGGTCGGAATATGATCCTGAGGCCAAGTACACATGACAACAAAAAATGTTGTGCTTCTAGTTCACTCTGTGTGTTTCATTTGACAGTGAATACAGTGTGTGTGTGTGTGTGTGTTTTTATCAGGGGTCGTATCAAACATTTAGATGTGGTGACGCTGCTGCGCAGGATTCAGCCACCGCTGGGCTTTGGAAAGCTGTGTCCTCACAGAGTGGCTTGCAAGGTATAAAGCACATAAAACACACTCGCACACAATATACAGATACATAGATTTTGCCATTTAAAATACCGAACAAGACTTGTTTTCCTGAGGTTTGATTAAGCAGTCCCTCCAAGATATAGCAATTGCAAAATATAACGCAACATTTTTTGGTCTTATTTCTGCTATTTTTGGATAATTTATTTTTATTTTTATAAAATGGATGTTAACCTTGCTAGGTGGGTGGAGGGAGCAATATTAGCTAATCAAAATACATAATTCTGAACCCCCCCCCCAAATTAATAAGTGTTCCAAATGATCTCTCATTCATTCACCCATGGACCCGACCTACAAATGTCTATAGTCTTACCAACCTGTTCCAAACCGTGCAAGCATTCAAACATCTTGTATATATATGTACGTGTTAAGTGCATATATATATATATATATATATATATATATATATATATATATATATATATATATATATATATATATATAAAATACTGAATGTAATGTATTTTGGTGTGAATATTTGGTTAATTGCTGAGTAATCTAATTTACTGTAATTCATCCCTTGAAAAAGTAAAGTAAAGGATTACTCTTAATTTTTATATAATTTAATTACAGTTACTTCTTAAGTGGCAACCTCCCGCAGTTTCTCTAGAAGCCAATACGGAAGTGACTTAAACTGCAACTCATTGACTGGCCACTAGAGACCGGCTCCAGAAGGGAGCAGATTCTCTTTGAGCCACATGTTAAAATGCCCAACTTTACAGCAGAAAAAAACATGTTTACATGTTTACATTGTACAAATTGTGGTTTTGGTCTATACAAATAATTTTGCCCTTCGTGACAACTGTGAGGGAGGTGAATTTTTTTTTTAACTCATTCGTTTACATTATAAAAAGCCTTAAAGCTCTGCATAATTAAGGGCATGGTCGCTTTGAGTGACAGGTGGATAGCCATTTATCTGTTAGTCATCACGTCACCTCAGGTCCACCCACGTCCCGCCTCTTTGCCCATTTTCTATTATCCGGGAGTGACGCGCGATGACGCGCTGACAAGATGGCAACGGCCAGCTCGTCCCTACTTTACGCTTCAAAACCGCTCTTCAGAATCCTATGGGTGACGTCATGGACACTACGTCCATATTTGTTTTACAGTCTTACAGTGTGTTACTTCTAATGTAATTGCACTACATACTGTATAGAGTAGACTATACAACAATTCAATATAAAACAATAGTGGATTTCTCATCAAAATGTAATGTTAAAATGTACAGTATGTTTTGAATATTGCTTTTGAATGTTTTGAATGGCTTTCCTGTAGCTCAAACAGTAGAGCATGGCGCTAGCAACGCCAAGGTCATGGGTTCGATCCCCAGGGAAAGCAAGAACTGACAAAATGTAAAATGTGTACCTTGAATGTAATGTAAGTCGCTTTGGATAAAAGCGTCTGCCAAATGCATAAATGTTAATGAATGTAAACACTTTACACACGTTGGTCAGTTCAAGAATAATTTATGCAATTTTATTTGATTTATTTGAAATAATTAAAAGCAGTTTCATGTCTATCCTTGTGGAAGTTGATATGGGATTTATTAGTAATAAGTAGGGGGGAATTCAGGGTGATTGGGACACTTTTTTTGCCATTGACATGACTTGGAAAAAATGTCCCAATCAACCTGAATTCACCCTAATATAAGTAATCCAATACTTTTTAGAGAGAGTAATTAGTACAGTGTAAATACAAACACACATCAAACCCACAGATTGAGCAGCACACAGTCTAAACGTCTCCCTTTCTCTCCAGAGGTTGGTTGCCATGAATATGCCACTGAACAGTGATGGAACGGTCATGTTCAACGCCACCCTGTTCGCTCTGGTCAGAACGGCTCTGAAAATAAAGACTGAAGGTAAAGCTTTCCTGACGGAGACGTTCACACGTCTGTGCTGGTATGAATGTGTGCTCTTAGTCACGAGTGTGTGTCTCTCAGGCAATCTGGAACAAGCCAATGAGGAGTTACGAGCCGTCATCAAGAAGATCTGGAAGAGGACTAGCATGAAACTGCTGGACCAAGTGGTGCCACCTGCTGGAGGTCAAACACACACACACACACACACACACACACACACACACACACACACACACACACACACACACACACACACACACACACGCACGTTTGTCATATTAGTACATACTATACAGTATAGTGTACTATACACTCACCTAAAGGATTATTATGAACACCATACTAATACTGTGTTTGACCCCCTTTCGCCTTCAGAACTGCCTTAATTCTACATGGCATTGATTCAACAAGGTGCTGAAAGCATTCTTTAGAAATGTTGGCCCATATTGATAGGATAGCATCTTGCAGTTGATGGAGATTTGTGGGATGCACATCCAGGGCACGAAGCTCCCGTTCCACCACATCCCAAAGATGCTGTAATTGATTTCTGTATCACATCTATAATTGCTCTGTTGACCTCAGAACCCTCCCTTAAACGCGTCCTAACCTCACCCGCATCTCACCTCAACAGCAGCACAAGTGTTTGAATTCAACATGAACACAATAAGCACATTGTACACACTAACATAAGGTGTCCTTAATACTAAAATGTAGCTATACATACAATATAGTTGTCTTATAGGTTATTGGCTGTGTGTGTGTGTGTGTGTTTAGATGATGAGATCACTGTTGGGAAGTTCTATGCCACTTTCCTGATACAAGACTACTTCAGGAAATTCAGGAAGCGTAAAGAGCAAGGACTTGTGGGAGGCCAGACACATCTCAACACCACCACTGCTCTACAGGTGAACATACTTCAAACATGATTTACTGAAGTGTGTAAAAGTGTGTAAAAACACTAGTTCCTGCACAAAGTAGATCTCTTAGTAAATTGAACATACAGCAGAAGATTATTTAATGAATGATGTAATACTGCTATGAATGAGGCTTTTATTATTATTACTACCACAAATATTGAAAGTCTGATATTTGGCTTGTTGGAAGCTTGTTTCCGCCATGCAATAAAAAAGGTAATTGTGACTTTTTATCTCACAATTTTTCTTGCAATTGCAACTTGTTTTTTTCCAGACTTTAAAACTCACAATCCTGAGAAAAAAAAGTCATAATTGTTAGGGTATAAAGTCCGAATTGTGAGATAAAAAGTCACGATTACCCTTTTTATTAAATTATTTTGTGGAAGAAACAAGCATCCATAAAAAGTGATTGCAATTATGCTACAAATAAAAGAGGCTGATGAGTAGGAAGTAAAAAGTGCTTTCTTTAAACGAATGGAAATACTCATTTTGACGTAATTCTGTAAAAGGTCTCCTGCATCATAATGTTAAATATGTATTTTATCCGTCTCTTCTGCAGGCTGGTCTGCGCACACTTCATGATATCGGGCCTGAGATCTGTCGAGCCATATCATGTGATCTACAGGAAGAAGGCCTAGTCAACCTCCACGAGGAGGAAGAGATATACGGGGTACAGCGGTTCAGGCTTTATCAGTCACATCTAATTTAAGTAGTAGAGCTGCACGATTCATCGTTAAAAGATCACAATCTCGATTCAAACACCCATATGAACTTATTATTATTAAACCTTTGACAAAATCACTCTGGAACATTCGAATCTGTGTTTGTGGAAGTTTGTGGAAAAACTGCTTACACACGTTTTCTCTACACACAATTCCCAAAACTGCACACACAAAATGCAAAATCTCCTTCAAAATGTAACACTGCATTCAAAATGCCATAAATGCATGTCAGAATGAAGCATTTGCATCAAATGGCAAACACTTCTTTCATAATAGTACATTTTTGGATATACCATGTAAAAGCTGTTGTTCTAAATCTAAAGCTCATTGGTCTTTCAAAGGCTTACATGATCAACAAGTGTTGCCCTAATCTCATCAGAGATGGCTCTCCTTCCTTCTCTTTTTTGCCCTCGTCCTCTTCTTCCTCTTCCTCCAACTCCTCCTCTTCCAACTCTTCGTCTTTGAATCTGTCCTCGTTGTTGTCACCTCCCTCCTACTCCTCTTGCTCTCTGTCCTTTGTTAGCATCCATTGTTTAATCAGGTAATCTGACCTTTGACAGTCTCATTTGAAAGCCTGTAGAGTCTGTTTACTTTACAATGCATGTAAGCCAATTAGATTAACTCCTAAGTAGTGCTGAGTTATTTGCTGATAACATTTTTTGTATTCATTTTTTTTTTTTTAATTGTCACATACTTTGAATTCAAACATTATTTTTCAAGGTTTTGGATTTTTAAAAGTAAATACTTCCAGTGAAAAGGATCAAGCCAGTGTATATAATTTTAAAAATGAATTCATTAGATTTGATGAAAATCTAAGGGGAACGATGGGAATTGTTTTTGATCCTGTATTTGTTTGATCCTGACTCTGTTGTCTGTATTTGCAGAGGAATGGAGTTGTGTTTGGCAGTCTTGTCAATCATGTGAGTGGAGACCCGTACAGCAGCAGCGTTACCCAGCGTCCTCTGCAGCTGCCGCTCCCTCTGTGCTCCACGCAGAGTTACTGCCAGTCGATGTCAGACACCAAATCATCCAACTCAAATATCAACAATGCCAATGTGCCGACGACCCCTGCCTTCACCAACGGCTGGCACAGTCGCTGCCGTCAGCCCTCCCGGGGGCTGGTTTCCTCTCTGAGCTCCTACCTCAACCTCAAGAGTGATGGAGAACTACAGCTCAGGACTCACTCCAAGAGGTGAGAGGTCACATGACCACTCAGATTACCACAGAACAACAAAAAAAAAAAAAACTGGGCTTACAGTTGGTAAATATGAGTCAAACAGGCCATCTTAGGTATGTTTTTAAGCATGGCAGCTGGTTTGAGCTGGTTCTAAGAAACTAGCTCCAGCTCAGGACCAACTAAGGACCAACATAAACCAGCTCAAACCAGCTGCCATGCTTCAAAACATACCCAACCAGCATATGCTGTTTTGTCAACAGGGTTTGCTGTTTATACTTCACTGAAAGATCACTGGCTGTACAACAATAGAGTCAGCCAGCAATCTTGGGGTCGTATTCAGCGACTGTGATCAGGGTTCCCACACCTTGGTTAACTTCAAATTCAATGACCTTTTCAGGTCCAATACCCTCAAATTCAAGGATTTAATGTGGGGACACATTTCAAGTGAGCGCAAGGTTACATTGTGTTACCTTGTAAGATACGTTGTTACATGCAACAAAAAAAAAAAACTTTTTTTTTTGTTAAGCTCATTCAACAGCATTTGTAGCAATGTAGTTTTTACAAAATAATAATAATTAATAATAATCTTTACAATCTTTAATGCGATTACATTTTGAAGGGTCAGCCAACAAACACTAAACTGGACTAGATCCAAAAGCAACAGTATGAACACAACGAGGTCTGAGACCACATTCCTACTTAAGTGGACCACTTTCAGGGACAGGGACAGTGGGAACGTGAAGAGAACTGGGTCCTTTTTCATTCAGTTCACCTCTTGGTCCACCTAAAGGAGTCTGGGTTCGGTTATTTTAAAGAGGACTCAAGTGTGAAAGCATCCTTAAAGGCCACCTGCTGTTTGAATGCAATGCATTGATCTAGTTCATTTCTATAACTATGGTGTACTGACAATATAGTTCTATAAGTAGTGTACGTAGAAATCTATTAAATATTAATGGATAATTAAATGTTTATTTAACTGGCAATAAGTTGCCAGACATGATTAAATACATTGATCAGGCATAACATTATGACAGGTGAAGTGAATAACACTGATTATCTCTTCTTCACAGCACCTATACAGGATATATTAGGCAGCAAGTGAACATTTTGTCCTCAAAGTTGATGTGTTAGAAGCAGGAAAAATGGGCAAGTGTAAGGATTTGAGCGAGTTTGACAAGGGCCAAATTGTGATGGCGAGACGACTGGGTCAGAGCATCTCCAAAACTGCAGCTCTTGTGGGGTGTTCCCGGTCTGCAGAGGTCAGTATCTATCAAAATTGCTCCAAGGAAGGAACAGTGGTGAACCGGCGACAGGGTCATGGGCGACCAAGGCTCATTGATGCACGTGGGGAGCAAGGGCTGGCCCGTGTGGTCCGATCAAACAAACGAGTTAATGCTGGTTCTGATAGAAAGGTGTCAGAATAACTGGGGTATCACAGTTTTTTGCGTATGGGGCTGCATAGTTGCAGACCAGTCAGGATGCCCATGCTGACCCCTGTCCACTGCCGAAAGTGCCAACAGTGGGCCCGTGAGCATCAGCTGGACCACGGAGCAATGGAAGAAGGTGGCCTGGTCTGATGAATCACATTTTCTTTTACATCACGTGATGGCCGGGTGTGTGCGCATCGCTTACCTTGGTTCAGGAACACAACGAGTTTGAGGTGTTGACTTGGCCTCCAAATTCCCCAGATCTCAATCCAATCGAGCATCTGTGGGATGTGCTGAACAAACAAGTCCGATCCATGGAGGCCCCACCTTGCAACTTACAGGACTTAAAGGATCTTCTGCTACCATCTTGGTGTCAGATACCACAGCACACCTTCAGGGGTCTAGTGGAGTCCATGCCTCGACGGGTCAGGGCTGTTTTGGCAGGAAAAAGGGGACCAAAACAATATTAGGTCATAATGTTATGCCTGATCGGTGCTGTAAAATGAAGTCAAATATCACTCATACTTTGTATGTCCTCATTCATCAACGTTTCTAAAATGCATTAGCAGTTTCTGGCTCTGTAATGGGATTAAATCAAAGTGCAAGAAAAGCGACTGCAGATATGATGGTGTGGTGCAGTTATATTGGCTACCCAGACAGCAACAGCTGTACCCAGACAGCCCAGATTCGGGCCACATCTGGTACATGTGGATTCCATGCATACCAGATGTGGGCTGGATCTGGGCCGACAGTAGCCGCGTTTCCATTACCCTTCAAATTGCGCAAATTGAAATTGCGAATTGAAAATACGCCCAATGGAAATGCGTCAATTTTGCAAAAACTCCCACTTATCGCAAAAAAGTTTTTAAGCTCACATGAGGTGGTTTCGAAAAAGGAAATTTTTGCAAAACTGCAATGGAAACAGTTTTTCCGCATTTACAGGTCACCTGGTACGGTCACGCATTGCTCCCACATAGGGCCTACATATTATTTTTTTTCCACTCAAGTATGTACGAGATCTTATGTCGTTAAAACAACATATTTTCTCCTAATAAGGAAAGTGGTGTAACTTTATAATGACGGACCCCAGTGCAACCACAAATATCATAACTATCTATAGGCCTACTGTAATTAAGACATATATTCAAGACATGTGTTAAAACAGAAAGACGCTATAGTTTCAGCCTTGCTCAAAGACTGAGGAAACAGCCCAGTTACGTACGTCAATCCATTCCCGATGATCTTGGTTTGCTTCTTATTTATTAAATATACAGCCAAATAGTTGATTAAACATTGATCAAAATTAAAATACAATTTATACAAAATGAAATTAATTTTAAAGAAAGACTTTCTAGAAAACCCAATTCAATGAAGTGCTCAAAATCCATGTCCCCAGACATCTGATTATGTGCCTTACTCATGCTGCTCACTATTCATAATCAACATATGAAATTAAAAGATTATAATATTTAGACATAGCCTAGCCATGAAACTAAATAGGCTATGTTTTCTTTAACCCTCTGTCCGACGCCTTTTGATGGATTTTTTCCTTATTCCAGTCATTTTTAGCGATACTCCAGTACATTTTTAGCGGTCTACTTTTATTTGTGTACACTCAATAACAGCAAAGGCCGTGGACTCAGGGAACAGATTATTTTGCACTCCACTCTGAACGCTGTCTTCATTTCAAAAATATATTTTGTTTATTTTGTTTATTAAATTTTCATTTCAAAAGCATTTCTAAATTCTGTTTATATTTCCAACAAACGAAATTCCAAGCCAAAATAACGAAAAGGTAAAAAACCTTTTTAGTTATCACCATGCAAATTCAAACTTTTCGTTCGTCTCTCTATGTGGCAATGGGTCACAATAACCTGGCGTATGTAAAAGTCGATCATTCTTTACAGATGATGGTATGTTTGGACAGAAGACGAGTTCTTTATTAAACTCATAAAAAAACAATAGAATATAAAATGCCACAATTTATCATAACACCTCATATGTGCCGCTCAAGTATAAGGTGCTTTCCTTGCCATCAATGCTTGGATAACACGCATGTCTCTTACCATTAAAAATAATGGTGCGCGGTGGCTGGGATATACATAAACCTAACAACATACGTACCATGATTTTTGGAATGATTTATCACGAGAGGAAAAAAATTGTTTTAGTCGCATAACATCAATTAATGGAAACTAATTCGCAATATTTTTTTATTGACTTCTAGAAAATATCGCAAAAGTTTTGCGCAAATCTGTAATGGAAACGCGGCTACTGTTGCTGTCTGGGTAGTAGTTTGTGCACTAATGATTTGATGCTCCAATGTCTTGCAGGCCTTGCTCTAGTGCTGTCGGATATCCGACTATCCATGTGCAAAACCCCAGCCATGGTGACGTCAGTGATGACGACAGGAACTCCGTTACGGAGTATTACAGCGGAGACGAGTTTCACGAGGATGACGTCATGCTGGCTAGAGACAGGTATCGCTTGGAAACTCTTTAGAAACTGTATATCCATAATATCAAAATATCTTTATCTTCACGTTGTTTCCCTCACAAGGTCGTACAAAGACTTTCAGGACACTCTGAGTGACTGTGCTGCAGTTAGACAGCAGGATGTGTGCGAATGCGTCTGTGACGATGATGAGCAGCTCATATCCCAGAGGTCATCAAAACGACTCCTGCTGTCCCCAGCTCAACGTGAGATATTAATCATAAATAATAAACAGAATCACACTGAGCGGCCTCCAAACTGCTTTTAATTGAGAGCTGGCATTTGTTTGGGAATAAACATGAGGCTGAGGCTCCTTAACAAGCTGTTAAGATCAATGCGGTTTTATCTGTATTTTATCGCTTCGCTTTCTTCTCAGATTCTGGTGTTTTTTTTAACTCCTCCTATCATAGAGAGGAAATATAAAAAAATAGTGCAGCACTGGCCCAACAATGATGATGATGTGCGCTTTTAACCCTCTGGTGCTTTTCGGTCAAAACGTTTTATTTTTACTTTATTGAAATGGTACGAAACGTGGTAAAGGTTTTGGTGCTTGCCAGGGGCGATTCTAGGATTTTCATTTTAGTGGGGCTCAGCCCCCAGTGAGGGTATGAAAAAAAAAATTGGTAAGACTTTAGTTTAGGGTCCAATTCTCACTATTAACTACTAGCTTATTAGTATGCATATTATGGTTACTTTTGGCTGTTTATTATTTCGTTTCGGGGGCATGGCCCTTCGAGAAAATTTTGATGTCTATGATCTACATATGTGCATTTTAAGATGTTCTGAATGCCAAAAAATTAGATAACAATAGCTTGAAAACCATGTCAGTGGGCAGATATGACTGATCAATTTTTTCCATTTTTGTCAGTGAAGAAAGTAAAAATATGTTTAACTGATTTTTATATGTTTAATGAATAATTTTCGAAGGCTAACAGGAAAGCTAGGTAACTACATTTATTAAATTAATTCACAATATGCACACAATCATTACTAATACAGGCTGAAAAAAGCTGAGCTTTATTTATTTACTGAGAGCTACACATGGAATTATTAATTTACAATATGCACACATTCATTACTAATAATCTTATGCCTAATCTGAAGAAAACGACTTTGTTAATTTTTTCTTGTTTGTTAATTATATTATAAATGACTATTTCAAATCAAAATGGCGAAATTAGACAAAAGTGTATTAATTTGCATGAATATTTTTGTCATTTATTTAACATTTCTGACTTAAAGAAGCAGCTGTCAAATATGAAACGTTTAGTTTAGCTACTTACATATCTCGCACTTGACGTCGAGTCGCGCTGCTAAAATTTGCGCTCAGCCTCAGCAGCTTCTGTGTGAACATAAAGCCCGCCTACTCTGATTTGATTGGTTTTCTCAAATATTTTGACGTTGACAAGCGGTGACAGACCAATGAGGCTCAGACCAACACACACACCTCTGCTTCTGACATGCGCTCTATTCGCTGCAACAGCGGATTGAAGAACGTGCTAATTAACGCAGATTAAAAAACGGGACGAAGCCGAAGCCTCCCTCCAGTTTCATATGTTTGAAAGGTTAATCACATTTTTTTGTGTGATTAAGCCCCCTAAAAAGGGCCTAGTGACGCCCATGGTGCTTGCTATGTAAACATAAACAAATTTATGGACATGATTCGAAAAGGTCAAATGGTCCTGAAAAAAACGTCACACTTGTGTTCCTCATGGTCAAAAATGAGCGCATTGGAAATTAATGGGAAACGTATTTCCTAGTGAAAGCGTTTGGTACTGCGGCCAAACAAAATCTGACGGAATGCAAATTTTTTGAGATATCAACCTCAAATGTGGAACTTGTTTAGGTTTGTGGCTGTTATTTTCTCACAGTTTTAGATTAAACCGGTTTTGGAAAATATACATTTCATATAAAAATTGAAAATAGTTTTTTTGTGCAGTTTAACAATAAACTTCTATAACTGTTTTTTGTACTTTTTTCACTTCTGCAATAATCTGCCATGTGTCTTCTTGAGACCAAAGTGACCTGTTTCTTCAAAGTATTCAAGATTTATGGCCTTTTAAGTGGGAAATTGAATATTCAGGTTGATTATAATTATTCCATAAATATAATTTAGAACTATAAAACCTTCTAAAAATACAAAATATTAAATAAAAACATTATTGAACTAAAATATAGTACATTAATTTAATTGAAATAAAAATAGTTAATTTGTGACCGTCACGCGAGCAGCACCTTTACAACAGAGTTAAAGGAGAAATTGATAATTATAAGGAACAAATGTTGACTGTTTTTCATTGTGATGCAGTGACGTAATTTCCCAAAAATTGTCATTTTTTGGCAAAACTCACATTTTGTTTTTGAAGCTACTTTATATACACAAAAAATACTAAATTTACAGTAAAAATGCAAAATGTGGTTGCCAGAAATTCCAGTATAAATTAAAAATACTGTCACCATGGGTCTCATTCACAAAGCATGCTTACAAATGTTTTCATTTAAAATTCTAATTTAGAGAATTTTGAACTTCACTTCAATGTTCAAGTTTAGACTTCATGGCAAAGACTTCTCGCAAAACACACTGTAAATTATTATACGACAGCATATGTTTTACATTGCTCATCAAAATAAGCAATTTTCGACATTTTTCTACAAGTTATACAAGATTTATCTAATTTTTTAAAGTCTGATCAAATCAAAATTTGATTGTACTTAATTTAAGGCAACAACTTTTTTTTACAGTGTAGCTACAATCTTTGTTTATTGAACATTCCTCTATTGTAATAAATGTGCATATATTGATGCATGTGCATTCTTTCATACAGCCTCTCACAAGCCTGCTTTCCATTTCGAGTGTCTGCGCAAACAGAGCAGTCAAGATGAGATTCCTCTGCACCCTGCAGGTCTACCGTCACAGCATCAGGTGATCATCGCAAAACCAGACATGACATAACTAGCATATGGACCATCTCAAACATCACCGCACATAATAGATTAAAGGGTTAGTTTACCCAAAAATGTAAATTCTGTCATTAATTCCTCACCCTCATGTTGTTCCAAACCCGTAAGACCTTTGTTCATCTTCAGAACACAAATGAAGATATTTTTGATGAAATATGAGAGCTCTCTGACCCCTCCATAGACAGCAACACAGTGGCCACTTTCAAGCCCAGAAAGGAAGTAAAGACATCGTAAAAATAGTCATGTGACTCCAGTGGTTCAACCTTAATGTTATGAAGCGCAGAGAATACTATTTGTGGGCAAAAAACAAACAGAAATAACGTCTTCATTCAACAATTTCTTCTTGTCTGTGTCAGTCACCTACGCAGTTTACATTGGTCAGCTCCTGCGTCAGCGTCACACACATGCGTCACGTGATCAGCTTCGGCCAATGGTGAGCCGGCGTTCTGGTGTAGCGCTGACTTAACTCGGAAGCGCTGGACTGTAGAGACGTACACAGAAGAGAAGAAATTGTTGAATAAAGTCATTATTTTTTTTGCCCACAAAAAGTATTCTTGTCGCTTCATAACATTAAAGTGAATTATTTAAGTGAGTTTGTCATTGTACCGTTTTGTTGTTGTGTTTTTCATTAAGAATAATAGGCTAATGAACTCACAATTCAAGCAACCCGCCCCCGAATTGGCACTCATTTTAAAAACTCACACTAAAATGAGCACGGCCGCACAGGCATTCATTCACGGCATCACAGTAATTCCCGGTGCGTGTCCAGTCTGCCGCGTTTTCATTTCATGCCTATGGAAGCTTAACTTTCATAGGAATTCATTGAGAACGCTCGCTTTGCTCCTCACCGTTCCGTTATGATTGCCCGTCTCTAGCCTCTGGTCAAAAAAGCCTCCGATGAGCCGCCGCTAAATGACGATTTTTGCGTCATCTGAGTTTTTTTTCCAGACAAAAAATACATTCATCTCTTGTCTCAGGGGGATATGAGGGAGGGAAGCACAGTCATTCGAATTTACTACCGGGTTTCTACAGATACAAAGCTTAATGCTAATCGTTGAAGTAACCCTTTAAGGTTGAACCACTGGAGTCACATGGACTATTTTAATGATGTCTTTACTTCCTTTCTGGGCTTGAAAGTGGTCGTTGTGTTGTTGTCTATGGAGGGGTCAGAGAGCTCTCGGGTTTCATCAGAAATATCTTAATTTGTGTTCTGAAGATGAACGAAGGTCTTACGGGTTTGGAACGACATGAGGGAGAGGAATTAATGACAGAATTTACATTTTTAGGTGAAGTAACCCTTGAAGAACAATAGCAGTAGTGTCTGAAGGATGACTCATTCTCACATCGCTTAGACTCATTTCTCAATACTTTGGTCACTTTTACAAATCTCATCAGTCTATGTGAGGTAAACTGGGGATAATTTATCATTGCTTTGGCAAAAAATGCATTCAGTGATATCGGTCAAATTATATGAATTGTTTCCTCACTAAAACACAAACACCGGTAAAACTTGAGGGTTGCTCTCTCACAGCAGCTTCATTTGTTCTCGTGGTTCCACAGGTGAAGATGGCGACTGGACAAGAATCTAGTCGAGCGCGGCTCTCTCCGACCCGCTCCATCCGCTCATGGGTCACGCCTCCGGCCACGCCTCCACCCTACACCCCTCTGATTCAGACCACGCCCAGCGCCAGCAGCACTCCGGGATTGGTTCACAGGGGCTTCTGGAATTCCCAGCAAGGCTCTGATTGGTCAACACGCTCCCCCGCGCTCTTGAAGGTTCCGCCGCGGTTGAGCGGCCATCACCTGCAGCAGCGGAGCAGCGCTCACAGCCTGGTGGAAGCGGTGAGTGGCGACATTACTCATTGATTGGTCCTGTTTGTCTTAAATGTCCACACCTGCTCCTGGAGGGCCAAAGTTCAGCTCCAGCCTGCCCCAAAACAACTGAAGTGGGAGTTCTAGTAAACCTGAAGATCTTGATTATCTGGTTAAGGTGTGTTACACTGATCTGGATACATTTGGAAATGCTGTTTTAATTTCGAAACTCTCTCCGTCCACAATAGAGGTTTCTGAAATGTCGGAAAGTGATTAAATCATCTTACTGCTCATGCATAAAATGTAATAAAGGCGCACTGAGATGATACAGAGAGCCAGACATAATAAACCCACAATCATTTTATTAGCAGTGCGTTCGGATCACACTCAGTCGCCACCCTCATGTTTTGACACAGGACAGCAATTGCGAGTACATTTTCTGTCATCTTTGCAGGATTGTAATATGAAGATTGCACAAAGTAACATTTATCTTTAGCAACACGATATGAAAATGAGTAGCAGGCACAACAATGCGGGTATGAACACAAATATTAGGGCTGAGAATCTTTTGGTACCTTACGATTCGATTCAAATCAATTCTTGAGGTCACGATTCAATTAAAAAATGATTCTCGATTTTGTATCAAATTCCTATTTGATTTATGCATAGATTGGATTGTTTTGTGTAACGTTTCTTATTTGGCTGTGGTAGACAGTTTAATAGGTCTACAAGAAAAAATCTCACTGAATTAATTGTAAAACTTGAAATTTGTTTAGTTTTTTCAGTCTTCTGTATTAAAGCAAGTCAGACAAAGAGAAAAACTACTTAGTGCATAAATACAAAAATACACAAAAATAAATACTTTTGCAAATATAGAACTGGTAAATCAAATGAAAATAAATAAACAATAGGGCAAATACAATTTTTTTTAATAAACTTTAAGAAAGTTTTTTCGGTACTGTAGCCTAGATTTATTTAAAGTGCCCTTATTATGGATTTGTATGTATGTAGTGTGTAATATAGCTCTAAGTTATTGTCTCTCAAAAGTAAGAGTCGACTCTGAGTCAATTAAACGAATCGTTTTAAAAACTAATCCCAAGCCATTTCGTTGTGATGTCAAGATGAAACATTAGCATATTGCCCGCATTTTGATACAGTTCACACACGTGCACCTAAATAAATTCGGCAATTAATTTGTCTACATTACACTGAACTAACAAATGACGACAGACAGCAAGATTAATCAGATTACAGCACGTCACTTCTCAGACATTTTTACTCCGATTCTGCATGTTCAACCGGCCTGAAGTGCCATAAACTACATTGACATGTACCATTGAGAAAGGTCCTGCTCCAGTGTTTGCGATTGACTTTCTGGTTCATCAGAAACTCTGGACGTTTCCTCATCGGACTCTGGCTCGAATTGGTAAGGCAAAATTGATGCTATGTCAGTTCATACACTGTATTAATGTATTAAATAAAGTAGTAATCCAGGTGGTGATAGTGATAGGGGTTTCCGTTTTCCCGTCATGCGCGTTTCCTCATCGGACTCTGGCTCGAATTGGTAAGGCAATCACAACTGACTGGGTCATCTGACCAATCACAACTGATTGGGTCATCTGACCATCTGACCGTTCACAACTGACTGGGTCATCTGACCAATCACAACTGATTGGGTCATCTGACCAATCACAACCGACTGGGTCATCTGACTAATCACAACCGACTGGGTCATCTGACCAATCACAACTAACTAGGTCATCTGACCAATCAGAACCGACCGGGTCATCTGACCAATCACAACCGACTGGGTCATCTGACCGATCACAAACGACTGGGTCATCTGTCCAATCACAACTGACTGGGTCATCTGACCAATCACAACTGACTGGGTCATCTGACCAATCAGAACCGACTGGGTCATCTGACCAATCACAACTGACTGGGTCATCTGACCAATCACAACCGACTGGGTCATCTGACCATCTGACCAATCACAATTGACTGGGTCATCTGACCAATCACAACTGACTGTGTTATCTGACCATCTGACCAATCACAACTGACTGGGTCATCTGACCATCTGACCAATCACAACTGACTGGGTCATCTGACTATCTGACCAATCACAACTGACTGGGTCATCTGACCAATCACAACCGACTGGGTCATCTGACCAATCACAACCGACTGGGTCATCTGTCCAATCACAAACGACTGGGTCATCTGTCCAATCACAACTGACTGGGTCATCTGACCAATCCCAACTGACTGGGTCATCTGACCAATCACAACCGACTGGGCCATCTGACCAATCACAACCGACTGGGTCATCTGACCAATCACAACTAACTAGGTCATCTGACCAATCAGAACCGACCGGGTCATCTGACCAATCACAACCGACTGGGTCATCTGACCGATCACAAACGACTGGGTCATCTGTCCAATCACAACTGACTGGGTCATCTGACCAATCACAACTGACTGGGTCATCTGACCAATCAGAACCGACTGGGTCATCTGACCAATCACAACTGACTGGGTCATCTGACCAATCACAACCGACTGGGTCATCTGACCATCTGACCAATCACAATTGACTGGGTCATCTGACCAATCACAACTGACTGTGTTATCTGACCATCTGACCAATCACAACTGACTGGGTCATCTGACCATCTGACCAATCACAACTGACTGGGTCATCTGACTATCTGACCAATCACAACTGACTGGGTCATCTGACCAATCACAACCGACTGGGTCATCTGACCAATCACAACCGACTGGGTCATCTGTCCAATCACAAACGACTGGGTCATCTGTCCAATCACAACTGACTGGGTCATCTGACCAATCCCAACTGACTGGGTCATCTGACCAATCACAACCGACTGGGCCATCTGACCAATCACAACCGACTGGGTCATCTGACCAATCACAACCGACCGGGTCATCTGACCAATCACAACCGACTGGGTCATCTGACCAATCACAACCGACCGGGTCATCTGACCAATTACAACCGACTGGGTCATCTGACCAATCACAACCGACTGGGCCATCTGACCAATCACAACCGACTGGGTCATCTGACCAATTACAACCGACTGGGTCATCTGACCAATCACAATCACACATCCCTTTATGACCACCATGTACCCATCCTCTGATGGCTACTTCCAGCAGGATAATGCACCACGTCACAAAGCTCGAATCATTTCAAATTGGTTTCTTGAACATGACAATGAGTTCACTGTACTAAAATGGCCCCCACAGTCACCAGATCTCAACCCAATAGAGAATCTTTGGGATGTGGTGGAACGGGAGCTTCGTGCCCTGGATGTGCATCCCACAAATCTCCATCAACTGCAAGATGCTATCCTATCAATATGGGCCAACATTTCTAAAGAATGCTTTCAGCACCTTGTTGAATCAATGCCACGTAGAATTAAGGCAGTTCTGAAGGCGAAAGGGGGTCAAACACAGTATGAGTATGGTGTTCCTAATAATCCTTTAGGTGAGTGTACTCGTTTGCACGTATCAATACTTGCCGTACTGACGCGATGCCTTTTGTTGTAGGTGATGATATCTGGGGGATTGGGCAAATATGCAAAGGATCCAAAGTTTGTGACGGTGACAAAACACGAGATTGCAGATGCTTGTGAAATGACTATTGACGAGATGGAAAGTGCTGCTAGCAACCTACTGAACGTCACGCTAGGCCACGGGCCGGAGGTGGAAGAGACAGGCTTGTGTCAGAGCAATGTCCGTGACTACAGCGACGAGGAGATGGACACAAGCAGCAAACACGAGGAGGATCTCACAGACGAAATGATCTACGTCTCAGTGTTATAGTAAAGAACTCAAAATGCCCCAACAAAACTAAATCATGTAGAAAAAATTTATGAATGAGGTAATCGTGCCTTTAAACAGGAGTGTCTGATGACTTTTGTGGACAGATTGCTTTACGCTTGGATATTTTTATTTAGATAGCAAACCTTGTCTTGGGAAATTTCCAGCAAGATCCAAATGTGATGACATTAACATTACCAGCCCAAGTGTTTTCCTCTGAATCTATGCATGGACTGGACAGTGGCTCTTCAACCTTTAAAGATCTCTAACCAACTGACCAGCCGAAGTCCACCTAGTCAAAGCTACTGAACAGAGCAATTCAGGACACGTTCACCATTCTAGTCAAGAATTGAACTCGCATATATGAAGCAATTACAATGGTAAAAGCTTCAAAGCAATACCTCCTGGTTGGATAATTGAACTGTATTACAAGTCTTTTAAATTAATTGACCGAATGGCTCCTACTTTCAAATGTGGTGGGTGTCAGTTGCGTTATCGATGTCAAATCTTCCCCAACATCTTTATAAGGCTCGTTTCCTCTCACAAAGATGTCATCTCATTTGGAATATAGTGCACAAGTTGTATGGATTATGGAAATCTGAACTTCTCACTTGTGTATAATGGAGGAGAAAAAAATAACGGGTTTGAAAACAAGGTGAGAAAATATTTTTTGGGTGATCTTTAGGTTTTGAAATACTGTGTTCTTTTCACTAAATCTTCAGTGTTTAGTTTGATGATTTATTAAAAAAAAAAATCAAACATCAGAAGGACAGCGTCTCTGGAAAATGACTCTTGACTTGAGGAAATCATTCCTCCTGTAGTTCCAGCTTTTGAAGTGCTGAGATGTTTTACACACTTAACAAATCAACCCAAATATTTTCAGACGAGACCAAAAAAGTCAGTGATGGTCTCGATTGGCACGAACGTGTCATATTTCTCTACACACGAGAGCAGGAATTTATAGAATATTGCAGTATTATTAATTACAATAAATTATTTATTCTAATAACTTCCCCTCCCTCTCTCTCTCATCTCTTCTCTTCTCTGATGACGAGGGCGGGGCAACCTGTCACTCAGATGAGATCCACCAATAGCAAACCACAACCATCCAATCAATTCCCCACAGACAAAATCAAGCCCCGCCCTACTGCCCTGGTTCCAGAAGGGTTCCAGAAGGGAACTTATGTTTCATGTTGACTTGAAACACAGGCTGAGGAAGTATAAATGTAAATGTAAATGATCCATAGACTCACATGGTCACATGCTGCAATAAAAATGGAAGATGCCACTTTTAGAACAGGGTTTTAGTGGTGAGCTTTGAATATGATATAAAATATTTCAAAAAGATATTTTCTGTTGAGTAAATATCACTGTAAAATGCACAAACTAAGGCATTGAAATAATCACTAAAAAACACAGGTCAAAACAATGATTTCAAGTAGTTATACGTGGACAGTATGGTTATTTAAAAGGACTGGTTGATTGTGATTTGACTTTTTCAACTTTAGCTAGTGTGTAATGTTGCTGTTTGAGCATAAACAACATCTGCAAAGTTACGATGCTCAACGTTCGAAGCAAAGGGAGATATTTACTTTTAGAGAAATTGCTTTTTAAGGACTACAACACACGGCTGGTAGGGACTACAACGAGCTTCTTCACGGGTTAATAGTGACATCACTAATGCTAACATTTACATAAACCCCGCCCCCGGGAATATGTTGTAGTCGAGCACATTTAAGAGTCCCTCAAGCTGTCATCCGTCTTTCACATTTATTACAATACAGTATGAACACAAATGCAATACCATGTCATAAAGCAAGATGACAACATAAGTTATAAACGTAATTAAACTAAACTATCCCTGTTCTCTCTTCATGCAGCAGATATTCTCTGGCTCATCTTACAACAGTTCCCACACCAGCCATTTATAGATTATCATGACAGAATATGCTAATCAATGACTTGAAGATAGTAAACTCATAAATTCATCAACTAGCCATTCAGAAACGTCCTGTCTCATTCTACATGTTGTCACTTCTTCTTGAGTCTCTCCATCATTGTCCGACTCTGGTTTGATCATAAAAGGCTGAACGGATTTTCAGTGTGTGTCTGCGTGAGGTACAGGGTTGCCAGGTTTTCACAACAACACCAGGGTTGTTTTACCGGGGTTCTTCGGTAAAAATCGCGTTTCGGGGATAAAATGTGTTTTTTTGGCATGGTTGCCTGCTAAAATTCACATTTCCCGGGCTAAATATCACATAATTGGGGTCGCTTCAACCCGCGGACATGAAAAACAGCCCGCGGGCCGCGACAACAGTGTTGAAGAAGCCCAAAACCGCAGACTTGGCAACACTGGTGAGGTAATCGCAGCTGCTAACACAAGCTCTTGAAGCTCCACCCTTTTCCTGAAAGGGGCGGGGAGCAGCAGCTCATTTGCATTTAGAGGGACACAAAAACTGCGTTTTTGCTCACCCTCAAAAAGTGACAATTTTAACATACTATAAAAATGATCTGTAGGAATTTTGAGTCAAAACTTCACACTTATTTTACAAAGGGGCATTATAGGACCAATTTAAGTGGACCTCAGGTAATCAAACAGATCTTACAATGGGCTTTACACAGTGGAAACGTCCCAAAGCTGTTTCTACTTTATCCTGAGCAAATCTCAGTGTAGTCTGAACGAACTCGGACACATTTATAAAAATGTTGCGTAGAAACCATCCTACATTTGATCTTACGATCATTTGTGTGATTCAGATACATATGCACAAAAAACATGTGTATGCTTCTCTTCCAGATATTAAAATAAATCGCAAATGATCTTGAAATGATATGTAGCTGAATGGTTTCAGATCCCCACTTTGTAAAGTCATTAAGATATAAAAGAGCACTAGTCGACGGCCAAATGCTTTACTTGAGAATGGCAAACAGCAAGAAATGCTTAGTTCTCTTACGAGAGGTTCTCTCGTATTGCGTAAGTTCCTTACGCTACGGGAAAGTATTCTTTCTTCGAGATTTCTGAAAAACCCAAAATTATCCTTAATTTTGTAACATTGTCAACGCAGTGCGGCAGCCTGGCAGACCATAGCAGGCTATACCAGCGTGCTATTGGCTGCTCTGCTGGCAACTGCAGCAGCCTATCGGTGAGCCCGCGTGACGTGGCGACCAATGAGGGCGCTTCGCGCCCACCTGGCTTCATTTGCCTACAGGTGGGGCGTGGCCACGTGTATATAAGCAGGGCTCACGGGCTGCATATTCGATTTTCTTTTCTTCAGCGAAGCCCTTCGCATCGCTGGATCTGGAACCCGCCGCCGTGATCGTGCAGATGAGCAAGCAGAGGACAGCGCCTGAAGAAGCCGGCAGCATCGCGCCACCTTCAGCCATCCGTGCCTGCTCTGCTATCCGGCAGCCTATATCCTTTCTTGCTCAAGTGTTGTCGCCGCTGCGTCACACTTTTCACAAAAAGAGCCGAGCGTTTTTCTAAAAATGTCTCGTTCCACCTGCGGCTCGTGTCACGCGCAGCTCAGTTCCGGGGACCGCCATGTGATCTGCGCTCTCTGCCTGGGCCGTGATCACGCCGCCGCCGCACTTCTCGCCGGCGGATGCCCGGAGTGCGAGGAACTGACGATGTCGACCCTGCGGGCTCGACTCGATCAGTTCGAGGACGACATCCCTTCAGTCTCTGCTAAGCCGCGCAGAAAAAAGCGCCGCTCGCAGCGGACTCCGGAGTTTGCCGAGAGAAGCTCGCCGGAACTCCTCCCGCCCGCTTCACTCTCGCCTTCCCCGCCCCCACCCCAGGCCGCCATTTCTGTTGCCGCCTTCGGGGAACGCGCCGACAGCTGCTCCATCATGGCTCCCGACAGCGAGGAATGGTCTTCCGCGACCTCTTCAGTTCGAGCCTCCGGACGCTCTCGAGCGGGTGAGGACGCCGAATTGTTGCGCCTTCTCACCCGGGCTGTCGAGCAGCTAGGCCTCGAATGGGCCCCGCCCAAGGTGGCAGCGCCGAATCGGCTCGACGGATGCTTCCTGAACAGTCGCCGAGAAACAGAGCGCGCGGCCTTCCTAAACGCCCCGCTCTCCCCGTCTGGGCTCTTCGGACCAGCGGTCAAGGGGATCGTCGACCGCTTCTCTGAAGTGCAGAAAACGACGCAGGCCATGAACCTCTTCCTGCCTCGACGCCCCGGCACTGGCAATAGCTCCGTTGCTCGCCGTCCTCGCGACCAGCCAGCACCGAGCTCCACGCAGCGCCCAGCGCGGCCCCCTTCGTCTCAGCGAAGACCAAGTGGCCGCCCCAGATCGCGCTCTTCCAGCCGTGGTAAGCCGCCTCCCCCTCGGGGCCCCCGGCCTAGGATCGTGCTGAAGTCCGAGCCTCCAAAGCCCTCCTAGCCAGAGGCAAGAAACGACGGTTAAGTCCCGCCGCGACCAGACCACCGTCAAAACTCTCTTTCCTGTCAGCCCCCACCACTGTGGCTGCTGCAGATGGATTTCACGCAGCCAACGAGCCGGCAAAAACGCCCTCTCGCCTGTCAATAACCGCCGTTTTTACGGCGAACCAGAGAAATCACAAAAGTTGCATTATTTCTGGTTGCACGGCTCACGCCGTATGTGTTTCAAATGCAGTAAATGTGCCCACTTTTCTGTGTTCACCCCTGCACACAAGCACTATAAACCCCGTGTCCCCCACTCACATAAAGCGGCCTCCGGCCGCTCGAGTGCTAGAGTTAGGCCACGTGTCCGCTTGTTTGCGTCCACGCCTAGCCACCACACGCGCTGTCACACAGCCACTCTTAACCGGTCATGTTCCACGCGTAAGAGTTGTGCCCGCTCAAACGCGCTCACACATTTTCGCGAACATTATGCCTCAGGCGCTACGCGCCGCGCCACACACTATTTGTTCTCCGCCCAGGGTGGCCGAAGCAATGAGTGTAGGGCCACACACAAGCCAGTCCCCGCTCAAAGCGGCAGAGATACAGTGTGTAAGGCGGCCAGCCATCGAGAGCGATCGGCTGGCCCACAGCACAGAGAGCGCGCGCACCGCGCCCGCCCCTCCTATACTGGCCGTCAAACCCGCGAAGCGCGGCGTTTCGAGCCCGGAGGCCGTTCTATCCCGCGTGGCACACGCGAAAACGTGGGAAGCCATTCCAGGTGTATCAGAATGGGTACTGAGAACAGTGAAGCACGGCTACACTCTGCAGTTCGCTCGCCGCCCTCCGCGCTTCTGTGCGCGTACAGAGACGAGAGTGAGCGAGGAAGTAGCACATCTACTTCGAGCGGAGATAGCCACACTGCTGTGCAAAGGGGCTATAGAACCGGTTCCCCATTCTATGAGCGAGTCAGGCTTTTACAGACGGTATTTTCTCGTGCCAAAAAGGGACGGGTCGCTCAGACCGATTCTGGATCTGAGGCGTCTGAACAAAGCTCTTATGAGGAGATCGTTCAAGATGCTCACGACCAAGCAGATCCTCGCGCATATTCGCCCGAGAGACTGGCTAATTTCCCTAGATTTGAAAGACGCATATTTTCAAATCAAGATAACGCCGCGTCACAGGCCATTCTTACGATTCGCCTTCGACGGCCAGGCTTATCAATACACCGTCCTTCCGTTCGGCCTGTCACTAGCACCCCGTACATTTACGAAGTGCATGGACGCGGCCCTCGCTCCCCTAAGAAACCAGGGGATGCGAATATTGAACTACCTGGACGATTGGCTCATCCTGGCGCAGTCAGAGGCCGAGCTCCTCGCCCACAAGGCAATGCTGCTCAGCCATCTGGACAGCTTGGGGCTCACGGTCAATTGGACCAAGAGCTCATTAGTGCCCACGCAATCAACCTCATTTCTGGGTTTGAATCTGGACACTGTGACTATGTCTGCCCGCCTGTCACCCCAACGCGCGCGCCAAGTTCGGCGCATGGCTGCGTACTTCCCGCCGGGCAAAATCGCACCTCTCAAGCTTTTTCAGAGGATGCTGGGACGTATGGCCTCAGCTGCAGCTGTGCTCCAGCTGGGCTTAATGCGCATGCGCCCGCTGCAACGCTGGTTAAACGCCCGAGTGCCTCACAGAGCCTGGGCTTCCGGAGGCTTCAGGATCAGAGTGACTCAGGGCTGCGTTGCAGCCCTAGAGCCCTGGTTAGTAGCCGACTGGTACCAGCGGGGAGTGACAATGGGAGCCATCTCACACCACAAAGTCATCTCGACGGACGCCTCCACCTCGGGTTGGGGCGCCGTTTTCGAGGGCAGACCGGCCTCGGGCCTCTGGTCGAGCGGAGAAAAACTCCTACACATAAACTGTTTGGAGATGATAGCGGTAGAGAACGCGCTCAAGCAGTTTCTCCCATTTATACGAGGACACCACGTGTTGGTCCGGTCGGACAATACCACGGTGGTGTCCTACGTGAACCGGCAGGGCGGTGTCAGGTCCAGGTGTCTGGGCAATCTGACGGAACGCCTGCTCGTGTGGGCACACAGCTCGCTGCGCTCGCTGAGAGCTGCGCACGTACCGGGCCACCTCAATGTGGGCCCGGACAAGCTGTCCAGGGGCCTCATTCTCCCAGGAGAATGGTCCCTGCACCCCCAGACAGTCCAGCTGGTATGGCGCCTATTCGGCAGAGCGGAGCTCGACCTCTTTGCCTCTTTTGCCCGCTAGGTGTCAGAGCACATTCCACTAGAGGCATGGCCTCTTCGTGGGCTTGGGCCAGAGGGATTTCCATCCACGATATTTGCATGGCGGCAGGCTGGGCCTCCCCGTCTACGTTCGTGAGATTTTACAATCTGGAAGTTCCTGCCTTACAGGCGAAAGTGTTATCAGTTCAATAAGGCTGTTGGTTCTGCCCAGTGATTCTGCGCAGACATAGCTCACATACTGGTAGTAAGTTCGGTACGAGGCTTACTTGAATTTGAAGGAGATCGGCGGTGCCGTTCCCTCATTTACGAAAAGAGCTGTCGTGAGTTTGAAGGTGACCGGCGGTGCCGTTACCTCACTCATATGACTAGATATTGTGAATTTGAAGGAGACCGGCGGTGCCGTTCCCTCATTTACGAAAAGAGCTGTTGTGAGTTTGAAGGTGACCGGCGGTGCCGTTACCTCACTTATATGACAAGATATTGTGAATTTGAAGGCGACCGGCGTTGCCGTTCCCTCATTCATGAGACAAGGTGTGGTGAATTTGAAGGCGACCGGCAGGTGCCGTTCCCTCATTCATAAGACAGGGTGTTGTAACCACCCGTTGTAACCACCCGTCAGTTCGAACGAAGTGTCTGTATATGTGGTGGCCCGTTTTCCTTACCGGCCACCCTGCCCGAGCAGTGTTTTTTTTCCCCGGTTCCCTGGGATACATATGCTGTATGCGAGGCGCGCACGGCGTTGACAATATGTTCCCGTAGCGTAAGGAACTTACGCAATACGAGAGAACCTCTCGTAAGAGAACGATACTCGGTTACTTAACGTAGCCTCGGTTCTCTCTAGAAGAGGGAACGAGTATTGCGTTCCTTGCCGTGTGCCCCGCGGGCTTTTACGCTTCAGAACTACGAAAACCGAATATGCAGCCCGTGAGCCCTGCTTATATACACGTGGCCACGCCCCACCTGTAGGCAAATGAAGCCAGGTGGGCGCGAAGCGCCCTCATTGGTCGCCACGTCACGCGGGCTCACCGATAGGCTGCTGCAGTTGCCAGCAGAGCAGCCAATAGCACGCTGGTATAGCCTGCTATGGTCTGCCAGGCTGCCGCACTGCGTTGACAATGTTACAAAATTAAGGATAATTTTGGGTTTTTCAGAAATCTCGAAGAAAGAATACTTTCCCGTAGCGTAAGGAACTTACGCAATACTCGTTCCCTCTTCTAGAGAGAACCGAGGTTACGTTAAGTAACCGAGTATCGATTTCCAAATACCTGTAGTTCTCCGACTTTGCCACAAGATATTCGAGGCTAAGTGTATCCCATCATGCATTAGGTTCGGGAAGTCACATGCCCCAAAATGGCAGGATGTCGAGGAAAACATTCCACTGTTAGTTATTTTAATTAGATATTACACTCTAAAAAAAAAAGGTTCTGTATGGCACCAAAAATGGTTCTTGGCTCGTAATCATAGGGGAACGTTTTTAAGTGCTATATAGCACCAATTTTGGTACTTCAGTGGTTCTTCAGAGGTTCTTCAGAGGTTCTTTGACTAAGGTGCTATATAGCACCGCTAACTAAGGTGCTATATAGCACCGCTAACTAAGGTGCTATATAGCACCGCTACCATATACAGAACATGTTAAGATATGGTGCTATATAGCAGCAAAAGTGGTTCCTCTATGATTACGACGAAGAACCATTTTTGGTGCCATATAGAACCTTTTTTTTTTTAGAGTGTAGGCTACATGTAATTTGGTAGAAAAAAAAAAATGCTGCACATTTTATTGTGCAAAAATGAGTAGGCTAAGTGTATCTTGTACAACACTTGCAACTGCTTTTTATCACTTAATTGGAAGCACCACAATTTTAAATGGTGTCTTTTGTTACACAGGCACTAGTAAACAGACATTTAGAAATTTATTTTGAAATGCAAAGTATTGAAAGCTCTGTAAACACTAGCATTTTTGCAACACTATAAATCCCATTGGGTAATCAAAAGTTCTACACACACTTGCGGTCTTCACGCCTACTTGAACACATACAGGGTCAAATACAGGAATTGCATCACCGCAAGTGTGTGTGTATTCTCTCAGCTTCCTCTAGAAGAAGCACTTACTAAACAGATCAACGCATTACAAGTGCTCTAGTGGGAGCAAGTGCCTCAATACGGATCACACTTTAGTCTTTCAGCGGATCACACAGGATCATTTTGATGTATTTTCAATGGTCTTATCTTTCATTGGTCCTGTAATTGATAATGAAGTCTGTGGGTCACACAGCTGATAATGTTTGGACTTGGGCCATTCTACAGAATCGGTTCAAAGTCAGAGTTGGAAACATCTTGAATTTTATTTAGTCTTTTTCCACAAATTGTGTATGTATGCAAATTGTATAATATCCAAGGTACACATTTCTAGTAATTGTGCAGTTAATTCTCATATTGTATTTTCAGAAAGTTTTGGAATATTTTTCCTCTCCCCAAATTTGTCAGTAACGAAACACAATAATATACAATTGTAACAATATTTCAAGAGTAATTTATGGGATTTGTTGTATTTTGATTCCAATCTTTCTTTGTAAAAGGCATAAAGTTAATCATACTGACTTCAGTGTTAAGGATTCATTAGTTTGAATACACATTGAGCCAAACACCATCATAACATCTTAGTTGATTATTCAATATTCTTTATTTTTGACAAAACATCCACATTTTCGGTAGTGACAGTAATGTTTTGGTAGTGACTACATCACATTACAGAATTTAACTTGCATACTAAAACACTAATGATTTGCATAACTGTACTGAAATTGAGTTTATTTTCCCAAAATAAACGATTATGTTCCCTTTTGTCACTGCCAGAACAGTCACGATATTGTTAATTGATTATCAAGTTGTGACAATTTTAGATACTTTTGGGGCTAGCTCAAAGACGCTAATCAGCACATGGTTAGCTAGCACAGTTCTGACTAGTTGTACGCAAAAAAAAACAACTAAATATGATCGAATACTCCCCAAAAAAACAATGTCACAACCAAAACTTCACGTTTCGGTAGTGACAATTTTAGATACTTTTGGGGCTAGCTCAAAGACGCTAATCAGCACATGGTTAGCTAGCACAGTTCTGACTAGTTGTACGCAAAAAAACAACTAAATATGATCGAATACTCCCCAAAAAAACAATGTCACAACCAAAACTTCACGTTTCGGTCGTGACTGTTTCGGTAGTGACAATTTTAGATACTTTTGGGGCTAGCTCAAAGACGCTAATCAGCACATGGTTAGATAGCACAGTTCTGACTAGTTGTACGCAAAAAAAAAAAAACTAAATTTGATCGAATACTCCCCAAAAAAACAATGTCACAACCAAAACTTCCCGTTTCGGTCGTGACTGTTTCGGTAGTGACAATTTTAGATACTTTTGGGCCTAGCTCAAAGATGCTAATCAGCACATGGTTAGCTAGCACAGTTCTGAACAGTTGTACACACAAAAATACTAAATTTGATCGAATAACCCCCCAAAAAAACCTGCCACATGTTTGACTGTTTTGGTAGTGACATTTTTAGATACTTTTGGGGCTAGCTCAAAGATGCTAATCAGCACATGGTTAGAAAGATTGAACTCTTTGGCCTAAATGGCGTCATGTCTGGAGGAAACCAGGCACCGCTCATCAACTGGCCAATACCATCTCTACAGTGAAGCATGGTGGTGGCAGCATCATGCTGTGGGGGTGTTTTTCAGCGGCAGAAACTGGGAGACTAGTCAGGATCGAGGGAAAGATAAATGCAGCAATATACAGAGACATCCTTGATGAAAACCTGCTCCAGAGCGCTCTGGACCTCTGACTGGAGCGAAGGTTCATCTTCCAACAGGACAATGACCCTAAGCACACAGCCAAGATAACAAAGGAGTGGCTAAGGGACAACTCTGTGAATGTCCTTGAGTGGCCCAACCAGAGCCCAGACTTGAACCCGATTGAACATCTCTGGAGAGATCTGAAAATGGCTGTGCACTGACGCTCCCCATCCAACCTGATGGAGCTTGAGAGGTCCTGCAAAGAAGAATGGGAGAAACTGCCCAAAAATTGGTGTGCCAAGCTTGTAGCATCAAACTCAAAAAGACTTGAGGCTGTAATTGGTGCCAAAAGTGTTTCAACAAAGTATTGAGCGAAGGCTGTGAATACTTATGTACATGTGATTTTTTTTTTTTCCTGTTTTTATTTTTTATAAATTTGCAAAGATTTCAAACAAACTTCTTTCACATTGTCATTATGGGGTGTTGTAGAAAATAATGATGAATTTAATCAATTTTGGAATAAGGCTGTAACATAACAAAATGTGGAAAAAGTGAAGCGACGCGAGTACTTTCCGGTTCACCCAAAAATAAACATTTGCTACATTTCCATCCACCTACTCAAAATTAACCATTTGATAAAATGCACTTGAAATGATTGAATTGAATTAAAATAAACTAATTTAAACGATTAAAGCTGCACTATGTAAGTTTTCCGTCTACTAGAGGTCGCCTATTCAAAACAAAAGCGTAGTTTGATGACGCCAAATTTGAGCGCAGAATCTTGGGACATGTGGTCTCACAGCCGGTGGAACAGAATCGGGATAGGACTCGGGCAGAAATCATGTTCATGAATGTGATTATTAACGTTACTGTAGTATGAAGCAGGAGTGATTGTTAATAAGAAGAGCGCGACAAGCCTCACGAGCAGTGGGACCTTTATTATGGCATAGTCATCGGCGGGACTTTTATTATGCCACAGTCGCCGGTGCCATTTCCGCTTTTCCGGCCATGAGTATGAGGTAACACAGCTCTGTTTATCATATTAGACACATCTGAGTGTGTTGAAAATGATGTTATGACGTTACTCTGTGCGTTCGCTCGACGGCTGCTATGACACTTGTTCACACAGCAGTGAGAGTAAAGCGTTTCTGCAAAATAAAACCAGGAACGGAGGGGAACGCAGATATGACGCCATCGACAGGCGACTCCCTCACACGTCCCGGTTCCTTGGTTAAAATAGCAATTTTCTCACGATTTACAAATAGTTGGTACTCAACTGAACAAAATATACAACACTGGCCTAGTGGTTTTTTGATATTTTACTGCAAAAATGTTACATAGTGCACCTTTAACCAAAAACTATAATAGCATATCAGTGACATTAAACAACACTGCTAGTCAGAAGTGATCTTTATTACAAAGATGTCTTACAGAAGATGTGTTGAAGGCACTATAGCGGTTTAAATCATTCACAGCATAATACAGCTTCTGCAGAGGACACTGCCCTGAGCATTATTATACATAACATTATCCTACAGTTAGACGACTAAATCCATAAGAATCTGCATAAGTTGTGAGGTGTGAGTAAATCAAACAGAGCTCATTATCAAACACATACAACGCGCTGAATTAATAAGAACAGATCGTTTACTGCAGTAGGGAACTTGCAGACCACCGATAATCTCTCCCTCATATCAAAAACATTGGTTTTTGATATTACACATATTATAAGCAATAACAGCTGGGTTTCTCTGCTGTCCAGTAAGGCAGTGCAATGTTCAATAAATTAATACTTCATTTATAACAGTGTTTTTACATCACATAATGCAAGACAAAACCCTTGAACACTTTTTGAAAATAATAACCTAAAAGCACAGGCTGTCGTGTCCGTCGGCCCGTTTCAAGCAGGAATCCGGCGGCGTCACAGCGAGGAAAGAGTCCCGTAACACTGGCGTCCGTCACAGGTCAAAGGTCAAACACAGCCGAGGAGAGTTTTTGTTCGTTCAATCGTCCATCGTCATCTCTAGTCAAGCGGAGTTGCACACAAAAGACCTGCTCGAAATTGTTCAGTCACAACA